>CM042855.1:15788463-15935963 GCA_023658055.1 Thaleichthys pacificus | reverse complement strand
GGGGAGAGCTGGGGGAGGGAGAGAATGATAGAGGGCTGGGAGGGGGCTGTGTTGGACCACTACCCGCCCAGTCACGTTCCTGGAAGTGCTTGTGAATCTGGAACTGTGTGTGTGTGTGTGTGTGTGTGTGTGTGTGTGTGTGTGTGTGTGTGTGTGTGTGTGCTGTGTGCTGTACTGGTCTGTGGTGTAGCCCTTCTCTTCCTGAATGATGAAACGTTTCCTGTGCACTTGTCTTGTCTTTGTGGTTGAGTTCAGTTTTTATAATTCAGTCTTCACTGATCCTGAAGGAGGCTTCCTGTAGTTTGGTTGTAGAGCTTGCCAGTCAAACACAGGCTTTCTCATTTGATGTTGCGTTGTATGTTTTAAACCATTTGTCCTTTCTCAACTTTGCACAAAATGCAACCTTGGGCTAATAGAGTGAGTGTCCTGTTTAACAGTCACCTTTGACCCCCTCCTCCTCCAGGTTACCCCAGGATGGCTGACTCCTACTCAGACTCTGGTCACAGTGAGATCTCGTCCCGCTCCAGCCTGGTCAGTAACTCGTCGTTCGACATGGCCCAGGAGGAGAGGAGGCTGCGGGCCCTGGGAGAGGCCCACGCCGGGGGCCCCAGGCTGGAGAGACGAGCCACCACCGACCCCGACCAGTACAGCCTCGGGTAGGGCCACCTTACCTCCCGTACCTCACCTCCCATACCTCACCTCCCATACCTCACCTCCCAATACCTCACCTCCCAAACCTCACCTCCCAATACCTCACCTCCCGTACCTCACCTCCCGTACCTCACCTCCCGTACCTCACCTCCCGTACCTCACTTCCCATACCTCACCTCCCGTACCTCACCTCCCGTACCTCACCTCCCGTACCTCACCTCCCAATACCTCACCTCCCAATACCTCACCTCCCAAACCTCACCTCCCAATACCTCACCTCCCATACCTCACCTCCCGTACCTCACCTCCCGTACCTCACCTCCCATACCTCACCTCCCAATACCTCACCTCCCAAACCTCACCTCCCAATACCTCACCTCCCGTACCTCACCTCCCGTACCTCACCTCCCGTACCTCACCTCCCGTACCTCACTTCCCATACCTCACCTCCCCCACTTAACAGCTGATTCAGTGACCTGTGTGAGTGATGACTGACTGACCTCCCCTCTTTCTCCCCCCAGCTCCTACTCGTCGGTGCATGAGTGTCGAGGCCTGTACGCTGGCTGCCCCACGGTGATGTCATCGCCCAGCTCGGAGGAGCTGACCCAGGACCAGGGCGACCGTGTGTCCCTGGACGCCGCCGACAGCGGCCGCGGCTCCTGGACCTCCTGCTCCTCCGGTTCCCACGACAACATCCAGACCATGCAGCAGGGCCGCAGCTGGGAGACGCTGGCCTTCGGCGGGGGGGGCGGGTGCCTGGGGGGGCTGCCCCACGGGGGGCCCGAGGCCCTGCTGGGGGGGCAGGCGGGGCTGTGGGCCGCGCAGGCTCGGGGCAGCTGGGCGTCGGCCAGCTCGTCGTCGTCGTCGGCAGCGTACTGGGGGGAGGACTCTGAGGGAGACACGGGCACCATCAAGAGGCGGGGGGGCAAGGACGTCAACGCAGACGGAGAGACCAGCAGCATCACCTCCACGGGCTCGGAGGACGCCAAGCAGGGGAGACCCTCACCCTCCCCCATCACCACAGGGGGGAAGGGACTGCTCTGTGAGTGGAAGCACCCTCTCTCTCTCTCTCTTCTCCTGGGGTTTCCTCATGGAGAATCAGTCTAGAAGCCCTGACGTGGAGCATTCTGATGAGTTGTAAACATTTAATGTTCATCGTTAGTATTTTATGTTACGTTATAAGTTATGAATAATATAAAGTTATGAAGTGATAATCCAGTCCTGTGACTAAATCCTAATCCCCCCCCCCCTCCCTCTCCCCCCAGCACGGAAGGAGAGCCGTTACAGGGATCCGCCCCCCACCCCTCCCGGCTACACCGCCCTGACCGTGTCCGACTTCCCCGAGGCGCAGCAACCCTCGCCCTCCGCCCCGCCCTCCCAGCCCTGCCCGCCGCCCCCCCGACTACACCACGGCCCTCCAGCGCTCGCGCATGGTCACCCAGTCTCCCGACTCCCACCTCCACGCCCAGCAGGGGGGCTCCAGGCAGCGGGCCCCCGGCGTCCCCCGCGCCCGCTCGGCCGGCGAGGACCACGAGCCCGAGGAGGAAGAGGAGGGTGAGTCCTTGTCTCCCAAACTAGTCTCTCTGAGGAAGCCGAGAGCCAGGGCCACATACACGTCAGCGCCCCCCAGGCGCTGAGAGTCGGAGGTTAACAGGCAGGTCCCCTCCCCAAGGAAGGTAAACACTGATTTCTCAGGCTTCCAGCCTCTTCGACGTGCATGCCCCCCCCCAGAGGAGACGCCACACACATGAACACTGCTGCCCACGTTCACATCCCCACCGAGCACCGTCCGGGGGCGGGTCTTAACTCCTAAACGCCTCAGTACAGGATCTGAACTCAAGTTTTCGAGTGAAAGCTTCAGCTTTTTTTGTTGTGCCTATTAGTCTCTTCATTAGTTCTTTGTTCACTTCCTGTATTGAGATGGTTCGGACTTTTGCCCTGACCACTGACCTCACTGGCATCTCATTGTGCACGAGTCATCATAATCGAACCAAAAGGTCACCATTACTACCGGTACACTGCCTCTCTCTCTCTCTCTCTCTCTCTCTCTTATCTCTTTATCTCTCTCTCTCTCTCTCTCTCTCTCTCTTTATCTCTCTCTCTCTCTCTCTTTATCTCTCTCTATCTCTCGCTCTCTCTCTGTGACAGGCTCTCTGACCTCTCTCTCTGTGTTTGTCCTGCTTGCACTCATGCACCCACGTCTCTATGGCGACGCACACTGGCCTCATCTTCACTGCACTAATGATGTAATATCCTGCACAATGATGTCCTGTCCTGTAGTTAGTCTCATTTCTGTGATTGTTCTGCTAATGTGCTCCGATCAATATTTCTATTCAAGCGTCGTCTCCAAAAGTAATATTGACAGAATATATCTTCAGGACCCTTTTGTAACCTTCATAAATCCTTTATAAGGTTCTGAAGATGCTTTATAAATATGCAATGATTTAATATTGGGCTTTAAAAAGTGGTTATGACTCCAGATGAGATGCTGCATTAAGAGGAGGTGTCTGCGGCCGATGGTCTTCTACTCATTCTTGGAACCATCATTAAATCCTACTTAGTTGCAAGTGGGGAAAATCCCATTTGAATTGTAATTCATTTATTTAGCTTACGGAGGGATTAGAACCTGCAACCTCTTTGATCTGCAGGTATTTGCAGTCAGCTCTACTACTGAGCTAAACACAAATCGTCTTCCTAGATATTGATCACAGTGTTCACCTGCCCTAGTGTCTGATAGCATGATGAGTTCAGATAAAAACAACAAGGGAAGTTTCAGACACGGGCTGCTGGTGCTTCCTGAATGAGAGTCCTAAAGACTAACCCTCTTCTTCCACTTCTCTCTCTCCTCTCCTCCTGTCTGTCCTTGCAGAGGACGAGCAGGTGTCTGCAGTCTGATACTGACACACCTCAGGGTGTGCTCTGCACTAGTCCTGTCTCTGAGGGAGAGAGAGGCTGGCAGACAGCCAGACAGACAGACAGACAGACAGACCGTCGGCCAGACAGACATCAGTGACGTGCGTGCCTCCCCTGCTCCTCCTCGTCGACATGCTCGTCTCCCTCCCGGCCTTAAAGCATCGTGGGGGTTTGAAGGACCCTGCATGCAAAACATACTGTGAAGAAGATGAGAGGTGGAGAGGATTTAAAACAAAAGAAAATACTAAAAAATAAAAATGCACTTTGGCAATATAGACGCTAGATGTGGAACTGTTCCTCCGGGGATCACCCCCGGCAACGGCCTGCCAGCGGTCACACGCCCCTGACGCCGTCGGTAACGGACCAGCCCTCCCAAACTACCCCCCCCCCTCCCCTCCTCCTCCTTCTCCCTCCCCCCTCCCCCCCAAACTACCCCCCCCCCCTCCCCTCCTCCTCCTTCTCCCTCCCCCCTCCCCCCCCCCCCCCCCCCCCCCCCCCGATCTCCCTACTCACCTGCTAACACAACAGCATCATGACGTGTTGAGCTTTGTCTGCACTTTTTCATTTTCTACTTTGTAAAACGAGATCAAAATGGACTCTGGTTATGAGAGAAAAAAGAAGAAAAAAAAAAAGCATCGATCAAATTGACACTGGTTGGTTGTTTTTTGGGAGGGCGGGGTTTCGGGGTTTTTTTCTCTCAACTTCCTGTTAGATGTTTCTGGAGGGAGTCTTTCCAGAATGATTACACTCTGGGGGAGGAGGAGAAAGCGACGGCCTGGGTTGTTTTCGGACCACCTCCCCCCGGACTCAGAACACAGATCTGTGGAAGAGTGTTGGAAACACAGGCTCAGTGTTAAATGTTCAACGATGGTTTAGTGGTGCATTCAAACCACAGCTAACTGGAGTAGGAATCAGTAGGGGGTAGCCAATACGTGCATGCACGCACACACACACACACACACACACAGAGACACACACACACACAGAGACACACACACAGAGACACACACACACAGAGACACACACACACAGAGACACACACACACAGAGAGACATACGGGCAGTCAGCTTTTTTTGTTTCCGAGGTGGTCTTTTTCTGTTCACAACCTCTTTAAAAAAAATGCAACGGTCATTTCCATCCTGGCCTGAGTAGGCCAGGATGGAACTGTTCTGGAACTGTTCTGTCCTGTAACTACAGGACAGAACAGTTCCCCTGTCACCACTAGACTAGTGTTCTGGCTGGGCGACAGAGTCGGCCCACTTAGATCCTATGTATGTCACGATACAAACCAGTCATATCTAGTTAGGTCACCTGGCGGTCATTCTATCATACCTGGCTCTCCGGCCAATCAGCTGAAGGAGAGAACCCGGGTCCCTCCTTAAACCACATGCCCGTCGTCACGGTGACCGAGAAGCACAGAGGTGGTTTCATCCTGCCAGGAGAATCGGGTCCCAGATCCTTCTATGGTGCTGCACAGTCTATCCCCTCACCAGCCTGTCCTCCTCCTGTGGGGTCTAGCTATCCACCGCAGACGCCCTGCTTCTCTCATGTTCCTACTCATCCTGCTAGTCATTGGTTAGGGGAAGGGGAAAATAAACTAGTCACATCTGTTACAGGAATCAATTCAGTGGGTGTGTATATTAGCAGGTGATGCTAACGTACTGTAGAGCTACCTGGTTCCACTGTTGATCCATATTCATCGACTGAAAAAAATGTTTGTGTTTCTGTTTATTTTGTTTCTTCTCTCTCACTCGTTCGACTCCGGTGGCGAAGTTTATAGACAGGAACATTTGATTTGAAGTCTGCAGAAATTCAGAAATACTAGTAATCAAATTGTGAAAAAAAAAGTATCACTTAAGTTTTATGTTGTTTTTGTTTGCGCTGCATTGCACTGATCACATTGATCAGCAGTTAGATTTAGACTTAGAAAAACAAAAGAGTGCAGTGTTGCCCACTGTGTTCTGGAACTACATTATAATAATTTCATTTATTGTATTTTTGTTTATTTTTTATGTTTCTTTTATTAATGGCTGCAGATAGATTGTCGATAATGCGTCTGTAATACTGTGGTAACATGCATCATCAACTGTCATCAACTATTTGAAGAGAATGTGCATATTAGCAGGCCAAGTTCTATTTTGAAAAACTAAAAGTTGCACAGTGTACAAGCATAAGGTAGTTGTAGTAGGTAGAACTGCTGCATTTGATGTGTGATCTGGTCACAACTGTACATTTAGCTGGTGATGATTCTTTTTTCTTCATACTTTTCTTGTACTGCTTTTACCTGTATGTCTTTTAAAAAGACAATTGGTGGAGTATGTATGGTTGTTATTTTGTATTTTTAATACAATAATTGTAAATATTGGTTATATTTTTGTTGAAATGTACTATGTTTATGCCTCAACATCCAGTTCGTATGAAGCTGGTAATCAATAAATACTACAAAAGGAATCAACTCATAGGTTTAAATGCACTTCTTTGTTCCAGCATTTCTTTTTCTTCGTTTTTTATTTTCTTCTTTTCAGAAAACTGTTCTCTTCAAACATTTTCCATACACCATCTAGTGTTTGCACAAGATAAGACTTGGAATCAACTTGAAATGTGTAACTCTCGTACTTTTCTATCTGACAGCAATGTTTGTCAGAATTAATAAAAACATAAGTCTCTCCAATTGCATTATTTTTTATTCTACTTCGATTATTTATATTTGCCACCAGAGTGCAGAGTGGAGATTGAATACAGAGGGAGGCAGTTTACACACAAACGCTTTTCCCCAAATCTCTCAAATTGAGGAAGAGTAAGATAATAGCATACTCAAAATATGAATTAGAACACTTGAATGAATAGGTTTATGTATGACTTAATTAACCACCTTTTACGTAACCAAAAGTAGCAGTTAAAAAATAAAACCTATGATTTAAGCGGGGAAGAAACCTCAACCACCAGGTGGCTACAGTATGTCAGGTGGCAAACGACAAACAGCCCACACATATTAATAGCCTAAATATTATTTTTTAATAACTACCATGTTATTACTCTACTACACTTAATAAAAATATGGAAATAAATATATATATGAGCGACCCGTTCTGCAGCAGGCTAGCTCCAGAGACGCAGCCAGCTAGCCAGTTCTCCTGAGACGTGTATTTGGCTGCGGGGGTTTGACATTCAGGCTGTCTTCTCCTGGTAGCAGTCCTCATAAAGCTGAACACCACCTCCTTCCAGTCGTTATGAATAAAACATGCTGGAAAACATTCGTTCCCTCTGTCACTGTGACCGGTCTCCTGTCTGTCACACACACACACCTGATCGGTGAAATAAGGTGCTGGTGTCACATTTCCCTGTTGTGTTGTGGGAAAGAGTTGTGGCTGTAGTTTTTCAGTCACGAGCGCGTGCGTGCGTGCGTGCGCACACACAGTCTTTTTCAGGTTGAAATGAGGCCCTGCTGTGTCAGATATGAAGAGAGGCGAGCCTGTCTGGACGTGTGTGTGTCCCAAAGGCACGATGAGGTGTCAGCATAGCACACTACACCAGATAATAACGTAGCTAGGCACTACACTGCACCATCGTAGCCTAATATAAACGTAGCACTTCACTGTCGTAGGCTGATAACTAGCTACTTCACTATCGAGCCTGATAAAAGTAGGTATATAGCACTTCACCAGACAAGGAACCACTAAACTCAAGCGTACCCCCGGCTGCTGTGGAACTTGAAGAAAAGTCCAAAATATCCACGTTGCTACCTAGCGAAGCAGTCATAGGCTTCACTGGATCTTCAAAGGCGATTTCATTCCATCAGTCACAGTGGGGGTGAAGAAATATGATATCCTCCCCCAAAAAAGGTTTTGCTTAAAACCCTTCAATCTGGAAAACAAGGTGCCAAAAACCTGGGGTAAATGACCTAAGGAGTTAGCATGTGTGTTTTGGATAAAATGACCAAAGGGGTTAGTATGTGTGTTTTGGATGAAATTACCAAAGGGGTTAGCATGTGTGTTTTGGGGTAAATGAAAAAAATGGTTAGTATGTGTGTTTTGGATAAAATGACCAAAGGGGTTAGTATGTGTGTTTTGGGGTAAATAACAAAAGGGTTAGTATGTGTGTTTTGGATAAAATTATCAAAGGAGTTTGCATGTGTGTTTTGGATGAAATGACCAAAGGGGTTAGCATGTGTTTTGGGGTAAATGAAAAAAATGGTTAGTATGTGTGTTTTGGATAAAATGACCAAAGGGGTTAGTATGTGTGTTTTGGATGAAATGACCAAAGGGGTTAGCATGTGTGTTTTGGGGTAAATGAAAAAAATGGTTAGTATGTGTGTTTTGGATAAAATGACCAAAGGGGTTAGTATGTGTGTTTTGGGGTAAATGACCAAAGGGGTTAGCATGTGTGTTTTGGATAAAATTATCAAAGGAGTTTGCATGTGTGTTTTGGATGAAATTACCAAAGGGGTTAGCATGTGTGTTTTGGATGAAATGACCAAAGGGGTTAGCATGTGTTTTGGGGTAAATGAAAAAAATGGTTAGTATGTGTGTTTTGGATAAAATGACCAAAGGGGTTAGTATGTGTGTTTTGGATGAAATGACCAAAGGGGTTAGCATGTGTGTTTTGGGGTAAATGAAAAAAATGGTTAGTATGTGTGTTTTGGATAAAATGACCAGAGGGGTTAGTATGTGTGTTTTGGGGTAAATGACCAAAGGGGTTCGTATGTGTGTTTTGGATACAATTATCAAAGGAGTTTGCATGTGTGTTTTGGATGAAATGACCAAAGGGGTTAGCATGTGTGTTTTGGGGTAAATGAAAAAAATGGTTAGTATGTGTGTTTTGGATAAAATGACCAAAGGGGTTAGTATGTGTGTTTTGGATGAAATGACCAAAGGGGTTAGCATGTGTGTTTTGGGGTAAATGAAAAAAATGGTTAGTATGTGTGTTTTGGGGTAAATAACCAAAGGGGTTAGTATGTGTGTTTTGGATAAAATTATCAAAGGAGTTTGCATGTGTGTTTTGGATGAAATGACCAAAGGGGTTAGCATGTGTGTTTTGGGGTAAATGAAAAAAATGGTTAGTATGTGTGTTTTGGATAAAATGACCAAAGGGGTTAGTATGTGTGTTTTGGATGAAATGACCAAAGGGGTTAGCATGTGTGTTTTGGGGTAAATGAAAAAAATGGTTAGTATGTGTGTTTTGGATAAAATGACCAAAGGGGTTAGTATGTGTGTTTTGGATAAAATGACCAAAGGGGTTAGTATGTGTGTTTTGGGGTAAATGACCAAAGGGGTTAGCATGTGTGTTTTGGATAAAATTATCAAAGGAGTTTGCATGTGTGTTTTGGATGAAATTACCAAAGGGGTTAGCATGTGTGTTTTGGGGTAAATGAAAAAAATGGTTAGTATGTGTGTTTTGGATAAAATGACCAAAGGGGTTAGTATGTGTGTTTTGGATAAAATGACCAAAGGGGTTAGCATGTGTGTTTTGGATAAAATTATCAAAGGAGTTTGCATGTGTGTTTTGGATGAAATGACCAAAGGGGTTAGCATGTGTGTTTTGGGGTAAATGAAAAAAATGGTTAGTATGTGTGTTTTGGATAAAATGACCAAAGGGGTTAGTATGTGTGTTTTGGGGTAAATGACCAAAGGGGTTAGCATGTGTGTTTTGGATAAAATTATCAAAGGAGTTAGCATGTGTGTTTTGGGGTAAATAACCAAAGGGGTTCGTATGTGTGTTTTGGATAAAATTATCAAAGGAGTTTGCATGTGTGTTTTGGATGAAATGGCCAAAGGGGTTAGCATGTGTGTTTTGGGGTAAATGAAAAAAATGGTTAGTATGTGTGTTTTGGATAAAATGACCAAAGGGGTTAGCATGTGTGTTTTGGGGTAAATGAAAAAAATGGTTAGTATGTGTGTTTTGGATAAAATGACCAAAGGGGTTAGCATGTGTGTTTTGGGGTAAATGAAAAAAATGGTTAGTATGTGTGTTTTGGGGTAAATTACCAAAGGGGTTAGCATGTGTGTTTTGGATAAAATTATCAAAGGAGTTTGCATGTGTGTTTTGGATGAAATGACCAAAGGGGTTAGCATGTGTGTTTTGGGGTAAATGAAAAAAATGGTTAGTATGTGTGTTTTGGATAAAATGACCAAAGGGGTTAGTATGTGTGTTTTGGGGTAAATGACCAAAGGGGTTAGCATGTGTGTTTTGGATAAAATTATCAAAGGAGTTAGCATGTGTGTTTTGGGGTAAATAACCAAAGGGGTTAGTATGTGTGTTTTGGATAAAATTATCAAAGGAGTTTGCATGTGTGTTTTGGATGAAATGACCAAAGGGGTTAGCATGTGTGTTTTGGGGTAAATGAAAAAAATGGTTAGTATGTGTGTTTTGGATAAAATGACCAAAGGGGTTAGTATGTGTGTTTTGGATAAAATTATCAAAGGAGTTTGCATGTGTGTTTTGGATGAAATGACCAAAGGGGTTAGCATGTGTGTTTTGGGGTAAATGAAAAAAATGGTTAGTATGTGTGTTTTGGATAAAATGACCAAAGGGGTTAGTATGTGTGTTTTGGGGTAAATGACCAAAGGGGTTAGCATGTGTGTTTTGGATAAAATTATCAAAGGAGTTAGCATGTGTGTTTTGGGGTAAATAACCAAAGGGGTTAGCATGTGTGTTTTGGGGTAAATGACCAAAGGGGTTAGCATGTGTGTTTTGGATAAAATAACCAAAGGGGTTAGTATGTGTGTTTTGGGGTAAATGACCAAAGGGGTTTGCATGTGTGTTTTGGATGAAATGACCAAAGGGGTTAGCATGTGTGTTTTGGGGTAAATGAAAAAAATGGTTAGTATGTGTGTTTTGGATAAAATGACCAAAGGGGTTAGTATGTGTGTTTTGGATGAAATGACCAAAGGGGTTAGCATGTGTGTTTTGGGGTAAATGAAAAAAATGGTTAGTATGTGTGTTTTGGGGTAAATGACCAAAGGGGTTAGCATGTGTGTTTTGGATAAAATTATCAAAGGAGTTTGCATGTGTGTTTTGGATGAAATGACCAAAGGGGTTAGCATGTGTGTTTTGGGGTAAATGAAAAAAATGGTTAGTATGTGTGTTTTGGATAAAATGACCAAAGGGGTTAGTATGTGTGTTTTGGGGTAAATGACCAAAGGGGTTAGCATGTGTGTTTTGGATACAATTATCAAAGGACTTAGCATGTGTGTTTTGGGGTAAATATCCAAAGGGGTTAGCATGTGTGTTTTGGATGAAATGACCAAAGGGGTTAGTATGTGTGTTTTGGGGTAAATGAAAAAAATGGTTAGTATGTGTGTTTTGGATGAAATGACCAAAGGGGTTAGCATGTGTGTTTTGGGGTAAATGAAAAAAATGGTTAGTATGTGTGTTTTGGATAAAATGACCAAAGGGGTTAGTATGTGTGTTTTGGGGTAAATGAAAAAAATGGTTAGTATGTGTGTTTTGGATAAAATAACCAAAGGGGTTAGCATGTGTGTTTTGGGGTAAATGAAAAAATGGTTAGTATGTGTGTTTTGGATTAAATGACCAAAGGGGTTAGTATGTGTGTTTTGGATGAAATGACCAAAGGGGTTAGCATGTGTGTTTTGGGGTAAATGAAAAAAATGGTTAGTATGTGGTTTGGATAAAATGACCAAAGGGGTTAGTATGTGTGTTTTGGGGTAAATGAAAAAAATGGTTAGTATGTGTGTTTTGGATAAAATAACCAAAGGGGTTAGCATGTGTGTTTTGGGGTAAATGAAAAAAATGGTTAGTATGTGTGTTTTGGATTAAATGACCAAAGGGGTTAGTATGTGTGTTTTGGATGAAATGACCAAAGGGGTTAGCATGTGTGTTTTGGATGAAATTAGAGCCCATACTTCATTACTGGAACTTGAGGGAAAAAGTGTAGTCAGCTTAGTGTATGTAGGTGTTTTTGTGCATCTGAATGTGTGTGTGTTTGTACATGCGTGTGGAAGTGTGACTGTGTGTGTTGATGTTGTTGTGTGTCAAACCATGTTGTCTGTGTGTGTGGTGGTGTGGGTGTGTGTGTGTGTGTGTGTGTGTTGGTGCACTTAGGGAACAGGTAGAAACAACAGTGAGCGGGTGAAGTAGGGAGTTGTAGACTAAACAGCAAGTGAGAGAAGGAGTCATCCACCCATCTACTCTCAGCAATTAAAACCTTCCCTCTGCAGGCCTTGTCCCTGTGGCACGGGCAGCAAACATAGATAAGTTGTTCTAGTCTCCTACGCTGAAGGGAATTATAAAACTATTATTGGAGATAGGAGGCCTTTGTTTGGTCTCCAGGGCTGGCTATTTCTAAGAATGTGCTTTCCCATGGGAGCTGTGTCCTCCATTTCATAAATATAGTTTTTTTTATACAGCCGTTTTCTTTCCAGAGAAAGTATTCACTGCTTTTTGTGATACCTTGTAACCACTTCCACTTCCAGTCAGTGTTGGCTGAACTTGGCATATGCCCAGTCCCCACCCTGAATCAATTTTTAAATAGCTTTTACTGCACTCACATCCACCCACCTTTCAATAAATGAAACATAACTAGATTCTCCAAAGTTTCTCACTAGCTTTTGTTGTGATTTGCTGATTCTATCAAAAATAACAACAAACTCTCTTTTGGCTTCCATTCAGTATATAGAATAGGTTTCAACTCGTTGGTAGTTTCCAAGGCAACATGTGGGCTTTTGAATTTCCCTATTGGACATTACTTTTTACACATTAAAGACACAAATCTAAGAGACATAACAAAAAAAATGAATAAAACACTAAACCCTAAATCAATGAATCTACATCAAATGTGTCGACTCAAAAAAAACATCTCATCCACGTAAAGAAAAAACCTCCTGCAGTAAATCAAGTACAACCAACATGCAGTGTGCTCTTGTTTCCACATGGGGGCACTACTCTCTATGAAATAAAGCTTAATGGAATTGCCTGTTGGATTCCCAGCAGGCCTTATCAAGGGACAGCAGACATCCACATTACTCTTCAGCCACATCCTTGCTTATGTGTGTAAAGCTCAGGCCTGGCATCGTCGACTGTGTTCAATCGGCCGGACGCGGACAGTATTATGTGGACGTCTGGGAGCCTTTCATGGTAAATTGGATGAAGACGCAAGCAGAGGAGCGGAGGAGAGGGAAGATGTCACAGCCTTCCTCCGTCTTGTGTTTGAAGTCGACGTGGAGCCGGTGGGAAGTGGACAGACGTCGCAGCAGAATAAGAAGAAGAAGATTATGGAGGATTCTTTACCCGGAATGCGTCGGCGATCGAAACGTGTTAATTGTTCGTTTTGTTGGGGGATGGCAAAACTGTGGGCGTCAATACCTGTGCTTCTGCTTTAACTGTCACATGCAAACAATGTTGTCAGGATTCACAGTTAATGCTCAGAGCCTGTTTTTCTGTGAAAGGAGAGACGACAAGATCAGATTCCACGGCACCCTCCTCCTCGCCCCCCTCCTCCTCACCCCCCTCCTCCCCTCCTCACCCCCCTCCTCCTCACCCCCCCCCCCTCCTCACCCCCCTCCTCCTCACCCCGCTCCTCCTCACCTCCCTCCTCCTCACCACCCTCCTCACCCCCCTCCTCCTCACCCCCCTCCTCCTCACCTCCCTCCTCCACTAAAGCACACCCTGGCGTGGCTTTGACAAAGCTCCTGGAAATGTGCTGAGATAAGACACAGCTAAAACTGATGAAAGAAATCCTTCCTTTATGGAGTTCATATTACTTACAGGAAACGGGAAGTCACTCTTCCCCTCTCTTCCTGTCTCTCTCTGTCTGTGTCTCTCTTCCTCTCTTTCCATCTCCTCTCTCCCTCCCTCTCCCTCCCCTCCCCTCCCTCCCTCCCTCCCTCCCTCCCTCCCTCTCCCTCTCTCTCTCCCTCTCCCTCCCTCTCCTCTCCCTCCCTCCCTCCCTCCCTCCCTCCCTCCCTCCCTCCCCCCCCCCTCTCCCTCTCTCTCTCTCCCTCCCTCCATCCTCACTCCACAACTCACCACTGATCCTAGTCCTGGCACCACCTCAAAATATGGAGGGAGATATATTAATAAATAATCAAATCTTTGCTTTTTCACAGTCTCCTACCCTGCCAGGGGAGTGCTGACTTTGTGGAAACTGTCAGTAGTTTGGAGTCGCCTCATAATGTGTCTCGTCTTCCTCGGGATTCCTGAATAAATCACACCCATCTTCTGTGTGCTTCTTGAAGCAGGATCCTACGAAGACAGAAAATACAGGAAAAAAGAGACATTGATGTTATTAACAATTTAGAAAAATATAACGGTGATGGATCTAATAAAACAAACTTTTGTAGGCTGTGGATTTTTGTATCTTACCATAACATTACTCACCCACACACTCACATCTCCTTTCCACGCGTCATGTAGCACAACAACAACATCCCGCCCTCCTGTCGTCCTGATTGGCCGCTAGGCTTGTCTCTCCTCCGGAAGCCAATGGCCCTCCCTCTCTGATTGGTGACTTTACGACAGAGACGATGGCCCTCGTATGAACCTGTCGAACATCTGCTCAGCACTCGTGTCTCAATCAGCTGGTCCTCCTAGAGCCATGAAGACCAGACTAATGTGATTTGGGAGGTCACTATAAGCCCTCTTGTACTTAGCAGACTGGACTCCTTCAACAGTTGTGTTGTTGATAAAGAGTGCCGCTGCAGACTTCAGCACTGAGCGAAACCCTTCCTGGTTTGCATTCAAACACTTGACTCATGCTGGATTCAGATACTGAATAAGGAGTCAGGTGGCTGAGCGGTGAGGGAGTCGGGCTAGTAATCCGAAGGTTGCCAGTTCGATTCCCGGTCATGTCAACTGACGTTGTGTCCTTGGGCAAGGCACTTCACCCTACTTGCCTCAGGGGGAATGTCCCTGTACTTACTGTAAGACGCTCTGGATAAGAGCGTCTGCTAAATGACTAAATGTAAATGTAATGTAAATGAATAAATAACAATCTGTAATCTGTCAGACTCCAAGTGAATGAAGGACATTGATGCAGAATGTCTTGTGTTTGGCTAATTACAACAAGGTTTCTCCACCAACTCTACAGAAAGGAGAATATTACAGACTTAGTCTTCGTCTGGCTATAAAATGACGGACAGCATTTCTTATCTTCAATAAAATGCTGTTTCACCCTTTAAAGGCTTTGCATAATGAATATTCTGAAAGTGATTTTGTGTGTGGTGAAACGGATGGTACTTACAAAGCAGCTGCATTGCAGTGACATCCCATGTCATGCACCCATTTCATACTCTTGAAACTCCATTTCCAGATTCAGTCAATAATTTATCTACATTACCAATGGATATCAGGGTCATAGCTCATCCTTCAGCTAAATCATGTTTAAGTGTTGCTATCCCTCTAAGTATTCAGAAAGGGCAGGAGAACTTGGACATTTTTTAATTTAGTTGACGTCAACAGACCTCCGTCCCACAGACCATCAATCTTTCCCGCTTGCTGTTTTTTTATTTATTTATCTCAGCTAAGTGCATGAATCAGGCATCTCCCTAGCCAGCACAGGGTCCTACCAAGACAACATCTGGGCGCTCGGAGAAGAAGAGAGGGGATGCGTAGCCTTGACAGCTCCCTGTGGAGCCCCCCTGCCCCCCACACACCTCCAGGAAAGTTAACACTAACTCTAAGTGCCATCACTCTCACCCTCTATAGTCGTAACTTTCTCACAAGCTGTTCCTTCTCACAGACACACACTTAAACGACTTCCACTCCAGTTGGGGTAATTAGGACCTGAGAAGCTCTTTGACAGTCCCTGCAAATCTGTATAATCACCTTGCTCTGTATAATCGTAATTTTGAGCCAGTATAGCCAGGTATGCTTTTAGTGAAAATGATGAGTTTGTGTCCTCGGGTCTCAGGCAGGAGCTACAGTGCAGTGTAGTCGGTCTGTTTGGATTGTGGATGTGTGTCTCAGTGGGGTGGACAGGAAGGTGTATCACTGATAGACTGCGGCTGCGTTGCATGACTGTTAATGTAGGATTTTGCTCTTGTTTATAAGAAGCCGTACAGGATTTATAAGGTTGTGAACCTATACGCTAGATATATCTAGGTGGAAATCTCTGCCTCCATTAGTAATAATAATAAATCCTCCGAAATCAATGATTTCACACATTTATGTTTGTTCTTTATGGAGGGCTATAGCCAGTGGTACAGTTGGTAAAGGATCGCTACCTGTGTTAGAGATGGTCTTGTGGAAATGTACCACACACCCCCATTAAAGAAACCCTTCAGACTGCATGTTAAAGAAAAGCTGCAATCAAGTTTAAATATACTTTTCATATAACGGGTGATATCTGGAGCTAAATTGTAAATACGTTTAATAAAACATACGATTTAAAAAATACAATTCAGTCGAGCTAGCCTGCATGTGCGGGAGCGAAACCGCTACACTTTCAGCTTTGCCGTCTTCCGACAGCATCTGAGACGAGAACAAGCTCACAGAGAGATATCTCTCACACATCCAGGCACAGAACCGAGGCTGGCTGGGAAAAGAGTGGGAGGCAATTGCCTAGTTTGAAACAAAGCCCCCCATCACAGCGGAGAGCAGCGTTTTGCAGCCTTCTGCACTGTTTGTGGCCATCACAAGCAATAACACATGTAGCCCCAGATTCCCTCTCAACATTTTCTATTGAGCTCTCAGAGGACCAGATAACGTTTGGAGATCACAGCACAGAGATGGATTTTATCACAAAGTCCCAGTTGGGTTCACTGAAGAGAATATTTGTGTGCGCCTGTGTGTGTGTGTGCAGCCCATTATCAACAGATCAACATATTCTGGCACTCAAACACGAAGGCCTACTGAACATTTTCAGCTGAATTAGGACCCGTGAACACAGTCAGTTTGATAGACAGAACCCGACATGTTGTGACTTGTGGTGATCAGATAAACATATTGTTTGTTCTGGAAACAAAACTGCACTGCCATGTTCTTGGTTGGAAGTGGCTGGGACAAAAAGCGATTTCCTTAGAGCTTAATCCATGGGTTTCAATCACAAAACCAGCTAAGGCACAGGTATGTTTTTGATCAGAGCCATATTTGTTATTTGGTGTTGATGGTCTTAAACAGATGGAACATTCCAGATGCTATAGTCTAAGGAAGTGTAGTTCATTTGTCAATGCTAACAACGCTAATTATATTTCAGTTTCCTTACTGTAATTCAGTAATTTTCATTTATTTACCATGGTTACCGAAGGTCTACCAGAGTTACCTGTAAACAGCTGTTTATATCACAGACAGTTGGAAAACATTTTCAGAACATCCTCAAACTTTCAGAACAATTACCCAACAAACATGACATTAACAGTATATAAATGAAAATAAACTAAATAGATCTCATTAGATTATGAAATGAAAACCAAGTGGTTCTCTGTTGCTTAAGGTCAATTTCTACTGTAGAAGAGATTGTTTTGTTTACGTGGAGCTGATTAGATTTGTTTTAAATCCATACTATTTTCAAATAAAAGCATAAACACGTTCAGTGGTACAGAACAGTATGTACTTACATTTAGTCATTTAGCAGACTCTCTTATCCAGAGTGACTTACAGTAAGTACAGGGACATTCCCCCGAGGCAAGTAGGGTGAAGTGCCTTGCCCAAGGACACAACGTCATTTAGCAACCTTCTGATTAATAGCCCGATTCCCTAACCGCTCAGCCATCTGACCCCCCTGTACTGACAGTGATATATATTGAAAGGATTACAAGTTGTTGTAATTTGGTTGCCAATGGGTACACCACTATTTGAGTTGCAGTGATCACCTGCACTGTTGTACGGTTAAAGAATCTAATCCAGACCGTGTTCCATTTCTCTTCTCTGTTCTAGAACAAACTGAAGACAAGATGTTTAATTCCTTCAGTAACAAGCTACTTTCCTCCTCTCAGTCCTTCAGAAGTGCTGTTTCTGGGAGCAGAGAAGGTGATTGAGGACTGAGATTAACTTCACACCACATTTATTATAACGGCTCTCTGCTTGTGTGTGTCCATGTGTGTGTGTGTGCGCGTGTACCTATGTGTGTGTTTGGTGTGTGTGGGCCTGTGTGTGTGTTCCGAGCCGTGCTGAGTCCAGGAACTTGCAGGTAAATGAAGTGTACTTCATTTGGTTTAACAGATTCAACTATCACTGTTTAGGGGTTGAATTTAAAGTGGAGATTATGTGTAGCCCCCAGCATCCTCCAAATAACAAAGTCCCAGATGGGTTGCTAGCCCTTTAATGTAGCGGCATATAAACAATTCCATCCCAAAAGCGTGATAGCTTTACATTAACAGAAATACTCAGGAGGGTTGTGGACAGTATTAGATATTCATTTCATCCCCCACTTATTAGCTCGTCACGGTTACCCAGAGATGTTGTTTGAGGCGACTTTCAAAAAAAAAAATTGGGGCGTTTAGTCAACGTATCCTTCACACCTCAAATGATGAGTGAACACATCTTTCCCCTCACGCAAAAAAAACCATCCAGATGCCAAGATGGCCGTCGCTCAGCACGCGGTCACACGGTCCGTTTGCGAAATCTAAAAAGACGGCCTGTACGGGGTAATTAGCCGGCGACGGGAGCGCCGCTGAAAGTCACCGTCTCCCTCAAAGCCGCCGTCTGTCGCATGCTGATAACATTGACATGCCCCCGTCTCTGTGTGAGTCTCACAAAGCACAGAGCGAAGCCAGACAATGCACCAGCGAAGGAGACGAGCAGATGAGTAGCCGTGGTGACAGATGAAGGCTTGACCTTCCTTCATTAGACAACAGCCATCCCATAATCGATGGGTGGAATATAAAGTTCTGCCGCACCACTCGCTGGGGTTTGACCCCCCGACTCTCTCTCTCTCTCTCTCTCTCTCTTTCTCTGAGAGGATGAATCTATAGTGGTGTGGGGCGCCACAAGGTTTATGATCGAATGGAATTGTGTTCTTGATGAGGCGGAGGCGACTCAAAAGACTTGGACAGAGAACGATGGCCTCCACAGACCTCTTTAGTTTCACAAAAGGGCCGAGGTTCTCCACTGATGGGGAAAAAATGAAAATAAAAAACATCATTTTCTGATGTGGCCCTCAATATAAAGATGTAGTACATTAGCATTTTCAGTGGTTATATACAGTACGTACTTGCTTTTAAGATTATAAAGTAATACAGATTGAATGGATTACTAAAAGCTGTCACTTGGTTGCCCTTGGGTGGACCATTATCCGACTTGCAATTTAATTACACAATGATTTGGTCAAAGCTCTTGTTTTCAGAACGATTTTTAAGCAACTGAAACACATTATTCAGGAATGTGGCCTTGGGGTATTTTTCTCTTTCACCGCAATGAAAAACAATGAAATGAAAACAATGAAGATTAATCTGTCTGTTTAGACTATTGAGCTTGATATGGTAGAATGGTATTGTTCTAGCTTTCCTTTCCTATACGTGTGGCTGAGAGCACAGAATCCCAGTCTTGTACTTGGTGACTTGAGAGGACTTGGGGACGTTGCCATGGACGCTGCGCCCTTGACTTGTTAAATGTTTAGCTGAGAGAATGTGCTTGTTGAGAGCAGCAGCTGCTGAGATCCTCTGACCTCGCCTTGTCAACAGAACGGACCCGGAGCAGAGGACACAAGCGCTGGCGACGCGGCGACTCTCTCTGTCTACACAGCTCACATGCTAATATATGAGGGAGATTCTGCCGTTTCTGTCGAGAGACTTCACACAAACACACAACACTCTACCTCGTGCCAAATGTCCTCGGCCACCACATCCACTTTCACAGTCTACGGGGTCCGAGGGCGACTTCCTGACACAGACCTGTCTCGCGTGGGCCGGGAGTGCGGTCAGGTAGGAGACGGACACACGGACGGACAGACGGGCTCCCCTCCGAGGCAAGTAGGGTGAAGTGCCTTGCCCAAGGACACAACTTCATTTTGCACGGCCGGGAATCGAACCGGAAACCTTCTGATTAATAGCCCTATTCCCTAACCTCTCAGCCATCTGACACACTTTTGAGTTTTGATTCACTGAAATCTCGCACGGCAGATTTTGCAGACGGATGAATGCGTTTGGCTCGCTGCTCTGTGGCGGGAGGTCAGTTGTGCCCCCCCCCCCCCCCCCCCCCAGACCCCTCCCTCCTGGCGGACAGGTCAACACGCAGGTGTGTGATACAGGACCATCCACAGAGACAGAATACACTGTGTATAAAATGTTGTGGATCATTTTAACTGTGGCTGAAGGAGGGGGTGATGGGTCACTTAAGGACTAGGTAAACAATGTAATTACAGATGTAAAAACAGAATGGAATCGAAATGAGCTGGGAAAACATGGAGTTGTTTTGTTTGCTGAATGCTGCTCGCGTATTAATTAAAAAAGCAGACGTTCAGAAGAGGACATAAGGTTTTACAGGAGTAGAGGTTTGTTTACAGTGCATTCAAACTACAGTCAACTTTTGCACAACTTTACATATTCTGCATCTATTTACATAAATACATGTCATAAAGAAGAGATTCATGAAGTTAACCTTTCTCATTCCTTTTCTTATTTTTTATATAATATATATTGAGTTATTAGTCATCGTGGAAGCGGGAAAACTGGAGAAAAGCCCCGATTTTATTACTATTACTGAAAATGTATAATGACTGTCCTAAAATGTGAATCACGCTGATCTGATTCTTAGATTGTTTAGTTCTTAGAAATAGTTAAACCTTTGTACTTTTACTTAATTTAAGATCCGCATATGTTTAGTGTTTGCACCTCCCTGCCACAGTAAATTCCTTGTTTGTATAACTTACATGGCGAATAAACCGAATTCTGATTCTGATTCTGAACGTGATCCTTGAGGGAAGTTAGAGCAGAGCACAGCTATATTAAGCAGTTGGGAGACATGCACCACATCTTTGTGCCAGGCCGATAGGCTGATCGGCAAGTAATAAGAGACTCATGGGCTTATCCCATAAATAAATTAGGACATTAGAACACTATAACCCCTGAATTAAATGTCAGACAGGCACACTTGGCATTAAATATTGACAGGAACCAGAGAGGAAATCGGACAGGTGACAATTGTTTATCTTGCAACACATGTAAGTTTAGAAAAAGGGCGGACTGTTAATGAGTATAAAGTCTGCCGAGCTTGAGACATGCTTTGGGCTTCTCAGCTCAAGAATGCCCAGTGACTGTATATAACCTGTATGACACGAATAAAACTGCTTGTATTTTGATCCAGCCATGACTTCAATGTGTCCTTCAATGTAGAGACCAGAAATCATCTACGACATCATCCAAACTTATGTGTCATTAACCTCAAAGTGGTGAAAGTAATCTTCACAGACCTACACTGGCAGTCCTGTTAAATTGCAAAAATCATCTACCAAAGTTCAGTTATGAGCTTGCTTATTGCTAAAAAAAAAACAAGCTGCCAGTGCAGTAAGAAAATGTCACTTTATGAGATTTCCTAAAATACTCTGTTGTTTACTTGAATTAAGTTTCTAGATAAAACATTTCTTAGAAATAAATCCACCTAGATTCAAATCTAATAAGATAATCACACTAGATTTATTAGGTTTTTGCAGTTTAAGTGGGGTATCTAAAAATTGAGCCAAGTCATTCAGCCAAATGACTGAAATATCAACACCCAAGACACCACTAGCAGGCATGGCTTTTCATCTCTATTTTAAAGCTCAGCATGCACAACAAGCTCAGATCAATTGCTATTTTACACAAACATACACTAACTGTGAAAGAACGGTTTTCACTATCTCAACGGATGGTTGGGCTTACAGACCAGAGGACATAAATAAAGAATGTGCAAAGCTCTTAAACAAGGCTCTTCCAAAAACTGAAGACTGTTAGTCAGTACTTATAGATTCACACAAATACATTTGTAAACTCCACTAGCTAACTTTGACAAGGGCTTGCCAAATTAGACAATCATCCCCCCTTACACGCCACCAAACACACACACAAACACACACAGATACACTCAAGGACACTTAAAGAAAACCAGTTCCACTTTAATCCACCCGACTAAACTGCAGAGTGGAAGACTTCTCAGAAGGCTCATGCATCATTGCTTGTGCGATGGCTCGTTTCAGAACACATTTTCTCTTCACTTCACAGAATTAAAGGAGCTTCTCATTCTCAGGCGGTGTTGCCAGAGAGCCTATTCATCAAAACAACTATTTAGAAATTCAAGAATGAAGCTCCGTCTGAGTCTTATGTGCTTCAGAACCTCGATTTTCAGGACATGCAGGAGTAGAGAAGGGTCTCTAAGTCATGCTGCTTAATCGAACATACAGGACAATACCCACTGGTGTCGGGAAAAAGATTCTGAATTCCCTCTGAGTGTCACCGACCGTGTCCTACTACCCGTGGTCTGTGAGTCAAAACTACTCGCCTCCAGGGACCTGTTAGACAGGACATCTGCAGTCCCTGAAGAACCCTGACAGAGCCATGCCTGCTGACCTGACAGGTGGCTGAGAAACCGGTCAGGTGAGCAGGAAGGATTCTGTCAGGGTTCTGAATATCCTTTTATATAAATGTAGTTGAGAATCTTCTTTGTGTGCATTTTCAATTTTACAGTTATTGACAGTTGGAGATGGACCGTACTGTAGGAATGTAGGGAGAGTCAGAGAGGGGGGGAAAGACAGCGAAAGACCTGAGCTGGTTTCAAACCCAGGACCCCTGCGTAAAGGTTACACACTCTTACCCAGGGGAGTCTGGAGTCTCAAGTTTGCAGCCCTGCATCTCCTACGACCAGCACAGCAAAGCTTCACACCGGACTGACTCAGCATCCCGAGGGAGGCAGGCTGAGAGGAGGCAGGCTGAGTTGGAGGCAGGCTGAGAGGAGGCAGGCTGAGAGGAAGCAGGCTGAGAGGAGGCAGGCTGAGTTGGAGGCAGGCTGAGAGGAGGCAGGCTGAAAGGAGGCAGGCTGAAAGGAGGCAGGCTGAGTGGAGGCAGGCTGAGAGGAGGCAGGCTGAGTTGGAGGCAGGCTGAGAGGAGGCAGGCTGAGTTGGAGGCAGGCTGAGAGGAGGCAGGCTGAGAGGAGGCAGGCTGAGTTGGAGGCAGGCTGAGAGGAGGCAGCCGTGTGATCAGAAGGAGCCCGCTAGTCCCTCCATCCGTAAAGCCAGTCTCACTCTCCATCTACTCCCACTTGTTACTGAACGCTGCTCAGGCTCCAATCCCCCTGCAAGTGACAAGGCCAGGTAAGTATAGCCTGAGGGCAGGCTCACCTGGGAGTTGAGCTGGCTAGGGTAGAGTTGGGACCCACTCGAAACCTTAAAGGCTGGACTTGAGAATTTACCCACCGTGCCCGTTTTGTCCAATTGCCTTATGGCAACGTGCATTGTGCCGACTTGCCAAGTGAAGAAGAAGGGTCCGCTGGGATTTGTATGCAAACGAAGCTACCCCTGTGGCCAGCTGCTTCGTTGCAGATTAAGGGTTCGCTGCTGTTTGTTTAGCTTGGTTTCCTTGGGTGCTCTGCGGCTGAGAAAATAGCACAATAAGCTTCTTCCTTACGTAAACTACCATCTCCTTAAGCTTATTTCACATGGCCTTCCTGACATCTTTTGTTCTTTTATCTTATTTTTCTTCCTCTACGCTCACTCTCTCTCCTAACAGTCACATTCAGACAAGCTCTCAGCTGACACTGAGACACACAGGGGTACACACTGATGCCCACACACACACACAGCTGCACGCACACACACTGACGCACACACACACACACAGAAAGACGCAGACTTGTTTATCATTCTAGTGTTGAACACTAAGCCTTAGCTCTTCTCGGCTGGTTCTCCTTGATTAACACAGTTAGACTGCAGCTCACTAAACCCAGAGCCCAGTGCTTCTCCACAGTACACAACACAAAGACGCAGGCAACCCACATAGGAGCAAAATCGCTACTGTACACGGCTGCTTTAAGGCTAGTTAGGGTTATGCTTAACTCCAACAAAAGGTTATCGCGTTAAAAAAAGGTTGCTCTTGGCTGAAGTTGAAGTGAGATCCTTGTAGGTACAAGCCATGTAGTCCTCAACACTCCTTCAGAATGTGGGTTGAAGTGAATATTCTTTATTAAATGCATTCAAACGATGTAATAAATTATGTCAGAGCTGTATGGAAATGTACATTGATAGTCTACGTCCAAAGGTTTGAATAGCAATAGCACGTCAGTTTGTAGTATGTTCACATGACATGAAAATTGGGCTCTATAATTTCCTGAAAGCCAGTGACTATAATTACATCCTTCTTCTTAGATACTGGGCACTGCAGGCAAGCATAAAGTAAGGACACACGTGTCGTAAGAAAACAGAAGAGGGAAACGGATGGCATTTTAATTCATTTGATTCAAGGGCTGATTATATTTGAGTTGACATCTAAGTATCTGTTCAAATGAAAAGATTGCTGGCATTTCTCCAAGCCCTTGACGAAGTGAGCATAGGTGTGTATATGTGTGTATAGGTGTGTGTAAGTGTATCTGGGGACGTCAGAGGGAGAGAGGGAACAGGGGGCCCAGGTGTGAGGAGCACACAGCCATATGTACTATAATCTGTCATGGAAAGCACAGATGCCCACACACACACACACACACACACAAGCACACTTGTGCGAGCATTTGTGCGTTATAGTTTGTGTTCTTGTGTTTGTCAGGGTGTGTGTCACTCTCGGGATTATACACACTTTATTTCTGAGACACACACACACTCACACACTCTCACACACACTCTCACTCTACCCTCTGTATAGAGTGTGTGCTAGCATTGCTATTGCAGCTCAATGGGCTCTTGGTTAATCTCTCTGCTGTGTTTTGGGGCGAAGCTGCCAGGTCCCCAGATGTGAGGGTAATAAGACGCGTCAAAGTGGAGCCAGCCTCTCAGACGCTCTGAGAGTACCCACAGCACCTAATGAATATATTCACAATCAGGAAACCACTTCCAGCCCCACCAACACACACAGGAACAACTCACTCCAAACCAAGCATGTCTGGCTGGACAGATATGTTTGTCTCTCAATGACATCAAGCTAAAACATCTAATCTCTGATGTATTTTTTTTTTTATCTACAACTTTAATCAATTAATAGATTGTGTAAATTATTTCCTTTTTAGAAATCGCTTAGATTACTTTATAGTTTGATGTAATCACGTTTCCTGAAAGAGTTTTGATTTTAATAATAAACTCTTAATAGCCGTAACACAACACAAACGTAAGAAACCTAACCCTTAGGTTACAGTTTGGGTTGTGTTACGGCTATTCCTGACTGTTGCCTACAACAGGGATAGGGTGAGGTGTGATAACTGCTATCATACCTCACCCTATCCCTGTTGTAGGCAAGATTTAGTCCAGATGGGTGATGTGGCAGTATCATGAGGTATCAAGACGGTTCAAACCTTCTTGAGGACACCAAACAAGGGTGTACCACAGTGGCAGACTCCACACTCCAGAGACTGGCCTTCATTTTCGTTCACCACCACAGCGGGAATCCAAACTCAGTCAACAAAACAGCTTTGTCAAACGTCAAAGTGTCTGCTCGTTTATACCCATGTCTCTCTGATGCTCCAGAAATCCTGGCATGCTCGAGCAACACATGGCTGTCAACATCCGAAGGGGCTTCCTGGGACAGGAAGAGCTGTTTACTTCGACGGACATCTCATTAAGATCATGTTAGAATCGTTTGGTCTCTGTGGGGTGTTTGTCTGAATTATTCCTCAAAGCCTCAGAAGAGGGAAACACAAGGTTTTCTTCACAAGTCTTCTGCTCACCGGGTGATGCATGCAGTCCAATGCTTTTCTGTCTCACTCTGTCTTTCTTCCTCTCTCTCTCTCCCAATTGAGACATTGCTTTGGCACCCAGCCATGAAATTATACTAGGAAACTAAAAGTATACACATGGTATTTGTCAAACACACATTTTGTTCTGATTTACTTAATTTAGAATGCAAATGGTGTCGTCTATCAATGAGGCAGCAAATCAATGTACCCAAGCACAAAGTATAGAACTCAGTGTGTCTCAGCGATGAATACACCTAATTGAGCACTAGCACAGCTAGTAAACTTTTCAGGTAATACAGTGCTTGCTGCTTAGTAATGCCATCAATGAAGAGAAAGGAAAGTAGTCAATCACTAATGGATAGCACATAACAGATAAACACAAGCAAACAGTTCACAAGTCTCTTACACCTTCATATTTATGCATGAATACCCTACACCCAAATGTAAAGTCGCCTATATCACCAGAATCTCCGAGTGCTATTTAATGCTTGCTGCACCTTCATATCTCGTGAGGGATAAGCAGTCGCTAATTGGCTGCCTCGCGTTGCCTGGGTGAATGCCACAGATCAGCAGAGACCTCTGCCTCCGCGGAATTTAATGAGCTAATAAAGATAAGGATCGTGGAGAAATTGGAAATTGGGGACCACTCTTATTTTCATTGGCTGCGGTTATGCGGTGTGGGAGCCTGCCTTCAGTACATAGCAGGCTAATTGCTGAGATGACGGGCAGTTTTGACCACCGTGAATGGAAAATAATGTCAATAAATAGCACTTTTTTGTTTGTTTCTTTGGCTCGTGTTAGTGGATTTGAGGTAAAGTCTCTATTACTGTCATTTTCCTCCATCAATTCTTCCATCTAAGTCATTACTGTGGCTGTTTCAGTACCCAGATAAAGCTTCCAGTAACACAGAGAGATATAGGACAGACACGGTGAATACCCTGAAACCATTACATAGAGTAACCATCTTTCACACCCAAACCCCCTAGGCTGGGGGAACAACTTCCTCCATCAAATCAAATGTGATTACAATAAATAAAAACTTCAAGACACCAGGGAGGGATGTAGCCTATTCATGGTTCACACCAGCTGATTCAAGGGAGGACATTATAAACACCTTTTCAAAATATCTTCTAACCAAAATAATAACATGCCGTTGTTGCACTTTACAAAAACATCTGTTCCACATGTCGTCACCAATTCCCCATCCTACCACCTTCATTTAGTGTGTGGCGGACTCTGACTTTAATCAGCGTATACAATAAAGGCTCTTTGAACAGGAAGGAGTGACATATAGATTCACTGGCAGCCCTCTGCTTCACAGATTCACATTTCAAGCCGATGGGTTTCACAGAGGTTGGACTGCCGCTATTCATTCTAATTCTCTACCTTCAGCACTCCTTTCCACTCTGCTTGTTCCAACATTGAGGTAATTACCATTTACTACTCTCCTGAAGGCCCTCGATGTAAAATTCAATCAGCAACCAAGCAAGATTTAACTCTCAAATTCCCATATGTTGAAGCAACAGAGTAGAGTATTGATTTAGCTGTTACAGTCAGTCTTTTTTTCTCTCCTCCACGATCAGCCATTTATTCTCTCCTTGACAGTGTTGAATCAGTATTTCTTCCGATCCCAAATGTACAACATATTGATTAATGATAGGGGGGGGGGGGGGAGTGGAAATCCGTTGAGGGATCAACATTCAGTGAGTTGGGGGCCGTTGCAATTTACCACACAATGTACTGGGCTGCGTACGCTTAAGTTTAACCAGCGTTGAGTTGAATGAAAAAGGCAAACTTGGTTTTTGTTTGTGTTTCATTGACAGTTTGTTTCATGATGTACATAAACATAATACGGTGTATTACAGAACAGTGTACATTTCACGTTTTTGTGTGTGTTATAAAACGCTTTCTTCCTGGATCTCTGAGGGACATGTCCCAGTTCATAGAGAACAAGTTACAGTCACAAATTCTGTGAAGTCAATCAACCACTCCTTTTGTCTCTAAGTGAGCTTCAAAGTCACACTGGGCCTGCAGCCAGACGCCATCAAACGGGACTATGAACATTTCACTAAAGGTCAGTTATCTAATATTCCCTTTCATGAAGTGAAGAGAACAAGAGGGATCAGACTGGCTTTCCTGTTTTATCATCTCCAGCCTTGGGAGTCAGTTCATGAGATTAATTATTTCTCTTCAAGGAGGTTCCTGCTTCTAGAGATTCACGTCCTCCATTCCTCAATGGTGTATTTTACATCCATCTTGAACACACAATAGTGTTTGATTGTCATCAAAACATAAGTGGTAATGAGGTCACCCTTTATAAGAGCAGTTATGCAAAACGTACATTTCATCATTGACCTGAGCTTGAACTACAATACAATAACGGTTAAATAAGTACTACTCACTGCTCTGTAACAACTGCAATCTAAAGTTCACAAGAAGGGTTGAAGGGGTTTCAAAATTATATTCTTTATGAGATTGTGACAATCACGCAGGTCAAGGCTATGAAATGGCATACCATGCTCATCAAGGCTAGGTCACGGTCACCTTTATTTTCTCGCAAGGAGAGAATGGCCATGCAGTCACACATAAAACAATAAGACAGTCCAGCAGTGTGAAATAACACTGCACAGATTACGATTGCAGTTTTTTCATAAAAAGGAAACATTTAAGACTGATAACTTTCATCAAAACAGCACCCGGACTCAAAGGTTCAAGAGAGAGGTTGCAGAAAACTTACCTTCACTTGTTTCCTGGTCTGGAACCTGATTTCAAAACTTTCACAAGGGTCAGATTGTTGTGGCCATACGACTGGATCAGAGCATATCTGAAACAGGGCAGGTGTGCGTTTTTTACCTGGCAAAGTGACGGCACCAGGATGCATTGTGGGAAGGCGACAAGCTGGTAGAGGGAGTGTGATGCTCTGGGCGATGTCCTGCTGGGAAACTCTGGTTCTGACCAATCACGTGGACGTCAGTTTGAAACGTGTCACACACCTTCATGACAATGGTACACTTCTTCATGACAATGGTACACCTCTTCATGACAATGGTACACCCCTTCATCATGACCAGTTTCACCCCTTCATGACAATAGTACACCCCTTCATGACCAGGTACATCCCTTCATGACAATGGTACACCCCTTCATGACCAGGTACACCCCTTTCATGACCAGGTACACCCCTTCATGACCAGGTACACTCCTTCATGACCAGGTACACCCCTTCATGACCAGGTACACCCCTTCATGACCAGGTACACCTGGTTGAAATTGATGAAGAGATCATGGTGTTGCCCTGGCCTTCAGATCCCCCAGATCTCAGTCAGGTTGAGTATCAGAGGTATGTGCTGGATCAACAAGTTTTAAACAAAAGCAAAATATTACTCTGTTTAATGTCAGATGTAAAGCAACACTGTGCTTTTTTCTTTTCTTGTGTGTAAAATTATCTAGGTTATTTCCTCATCCATATTACACAACCACTGCTTTGAGAATGTGTGACCACATAAATATTATGAATGATTCATGAAGCATTGTTAATACAACATTAAATATGAAATTGACTTTTTATATCACTGTTGTGATTTGCAGTTGCTTTCACTGGACTTTCATCACAATATTCTGCCTTTGAGAAACCCATGAAGGCTCTAAAGACAACCGTTTTAGAGTCTGCAGCTTAGAGGGGTCTAAACTGCAGACCTGGGTTGATGTGAGGAAGCTTCAGATATGTCTGAACAAGTCTTTGTTCGTCTGTGTGCATCAATGGGAATGAAGACAACACAGAACAACACTGTCCAGTCTGTAAGGCGGCGGATGAATGAAAGGAAATGAGCACCACAATTAACTAAACAGATGCACAAGCAAGGTGTTTTGTGACGTAGATTCTAGACTAGTTCAACACCTAGACCAACACCTGCTACTGCTGTGTTGGAAGACCAACACAGCAGTAGCAGGTGTAACAGCTGTACTCTAGAACCAACTTGGTTTGTGCATCATTAGAGATAAGGTTGTGGAGGTTTATTTCCTTTATTTTGAGGCTTATAACAGCTTGACACATAGCTGTCCAGGATTACAAATACAGTATATGGGACGAAGATTCATGTCAACTACCCCTCGTAGATGTTATAGCGCTTGATGTTTATCCTATTTGAATTGATTGGCGTGAAGTAACAGCCTTATCTAACCCCATCTTCTCATGTCACGGTGTATTGTGTACTGTGAATCCTTAACCGTCAATCTTCCCATTCTAATCAGTATTTACAGTAGCAGTTTAAATCCAGAACATTTCCTCCAAATGTGTCTTTGTTTACAGTTTAAAATCACGGTTACTGGACCAGCTTGTATTATAACTTGAAATAAAAAGGTGCATTAGATTCACATTTAGTTTGTGACAGGGCTGATCTAAACATTCTGCAGTACCGTGATTGAATTGACTCCTTAAGGAGCTCCACCTCCTGTTAGTTTGTCTGTAAAACAAAACAGCCCTCGGAGGTCAACCTTTCACAAGGTAAACTTCAGAGACATTTCTGAGAGTTTCATTAAAAGAAATCTGTTCCGACCTTATTCTGTCTTGTTAGATTTATGCTCTCCCTCAGTGAAGAACGGGGATGGGAACTCATGTCGCTGGAGGAAGTCAACAAATAAACAGTAAGTCTACCCTCTGTGCAAGGCCAACGTTTATTGACATGGTTACAAAGTGTGGCAATCCACCAACTATATTCTCTCTGAAATACATTTATGAGGCGTTGTGAGGAGTAGGTGGTGGCAGTAAGAATATTTATTAGTAGGCTCTGTGTTACAAAGATTACATTGAAAATGCAAATCATGCACAGAGCACTGAGCATTGTGGTGCAGATAGGATTCCTCGGGTGAGCACTATATATACACACACTTAATGGAGCACAGAGATGGGGGGGGGGAGAGGGGTGGCTTATTGAAATTTGTGAAGTGGCACAAAAAAGAAATGAATATCTTCAAGTTTTCTATTGGTTTCATAGCCTGAAGAAACAAAATGTGAACAATAGCAGCATCTGCTACCAGCCTGCCTCCGTGGCTCCTGGTGAGTTTCAGAAAACTGGCAACCCGATGGCGATGTTGTCATGACAGCTAACGTACACTATATTGACTTTGTTTTTGTGTGTACATGCCTGTCTCTGTCTGTCTATTCCATTTCAATTACACAGGTTTTACTACTAAGAAAAGTGAAAACATTCCACACCAACCAATACATGGCTGATGCCATAGGCGATTTTACCCCCAGTAGGGGGTGGATTTTCTTCCCCCTACTGTTGAGATGAAAAGATTTAAATGTTCAAATTAATGTAAAAAAAAACGTTTAAAGTTATGTCAGAGTTGTATGTTCTATCATGGTTTGTTGTACTCTAATGATTAATTAAACATTTTAAGATCTACTATTAACATAATTTGAGCATGTTTTTTGAAGGCAAAAAATAATAATTCACTACCCTTTGCAACCCCAGTTTTAAAATCTAGAGTCGCCTATGACTGATGCCTACTCCCTTCCATGCTCCACTATGCTGTAATAATGGGGATATGTTGCTATGGGACTCCACAGAGCGACCCAGCAACAACCACCTACCTCTCCAAGCAATCATAATCGTCCATGCTATTCATTAAAATACGAAAGCAGGATATGGTGCAAGGAAATGGGCATCTGGCAGATTTAATGAGACTAGCATGGAACAATGTCCCAACAGTTTCCGAAGACAGCTCTCCCTGCTCTTTCTTTCTCGGTTTAATGGGGAATTAAATTCAACTCACAGTCAATGGAGGTAGTGAGGAATTCGTCACCCGCCCGCCTCTTTCTCCGTGCATCCGCAAAACTGGACATGATTGGGAGGAGTTAGCACGACATCTATATCGTTGACCAAACATTTTCTTTCATTACATCTTCGGTTGTTATGACTTTCTCTTATAAGGATTAACGCTACCGTCGATAAGATAATAAAGCAATTGCTCCTCCTTTAACTGATTGTGCGCGCTAGATCTTTTTCATTATAAGTTAATTAGTTATCGTAGGCCCTACATCCGTCTTGACTTCACTCATCGTGGGAAAATGGAATTAAGCTTGATAATAGCGATCGTAAACACAACTCTGTGCAGAAAAGAACATGAACTTAATTATCTCAGCTGAGTGTTCTTAAATTCATATGCACTTTTAATTCGTTGTCAAATTACTTTTTGATTCTTGCTCACTTTAGAAGCCAGAGGTGAACAGTGTCTAGAATGATATGTCAAGGTACGCGTTTGGGTTTGGCTATACCCACAGACGTGCTCTTTTCATAAATTAGTAGGCGTAGTAGGGGAGTCAGGTGACTGAGCAGTTAGCGAATTTGGCTAGTAATCAGAAGGTTGCTGGTTCAATTTCCAGCCATACCATGTTGTGTCCTTGGGCAAGGCACTTCACCCTACTTGCCTCAGGGGAATGTCCCTGTACTTACTGTAAGTCGCTCTGGATAAGAGCGTCTGCTAAATGACTAAATGTAAATGTAGTTGGATTAAGCTCTTGGTGTTCATGTTGTTGTTGTTGTTTGTTGCTATCGTACCTGACTGCTCTCGGGCATTGAAGAACCCGGGCTTCTTATGACAACACCTGAAGTTGTTTTCAGTGGGTGTTGTGGAGGGATAAAGTCAGAGGCAATTAGAGATGACATTCTCCCAAGACGACACTCAGCTTCAAAGGCCCAACTCCCCAGGGGTGTGTTTCCTTCTAGAAAAAGCTAAACATCACCCCAAGACCACAGCAGCTGGCGGCAGCCCGTCAACACGGGGGAGATCCCACAGACAGTCTGAGTGCTTTCTACTGCAGAGACACGGAGACTTGTGGGAACGCAAAATTTGAGCATGGGAGAGATGGGAGGGGTAGAGGTGTGTGTGTGTGTGTGTGGGGGGGGGGGGTACGTTCTTGTAAATGTGTTCCCTGAGGTGTTTTATGTGGACTATGGCAGAGCAGAATGCACCCTCAAAACTCTGTGTTCTATAATCATTTACACCATTTCAGAGAACAGATGCTGTTTTGCGTAGAGCAGTAAAACTAATGACTTCATACTGTGAACACTTTCATGGTGTTAACTCTTGTGTTAATATATATTATCTGTGTTTCAACTTGCAGGAACTTTCCCTCAAAATTGGGAACTTTCTCCTGGAACTCACTAGTTTCCACCACAGGAACCACTTGAAGGAACCAGGTCTAAATTCGAAGTCCAGGGAGCAGAAAACAGGTCAGCAAAAACTAACATGTCAACAAGTCCTAATTAACCTTCTACTGTAGTTTAACCCTTGTGTTATCTTCGGGTCATTCTGACCCATCAGTTGTTGTGACCCACCGTCGTATTGCGACAACTTTACCGCATACAAAAACAAAGTGAAGCATTTTCTTTTAATCGTTGGGCTGTCTCAGACCCCCCCACATTGCGAAGGTTAAAAGAAAATTATTTTTATTTGTTTTTGTATTGGGTCAAATTGGCTAAACACAACGATGGTTCGTTATGAACCTTTGGGTCATGTGACCCGAAGGCAGCACAATGGTTAAAAAGTAGTTCTGGAGAGAAAATGTGACTACTGACTATATGGATCTAGGTCTGTTCCCTCTCTAAAACGTTCCTTAAATCTTCCAAAGTTTTACCAACCTAAACCTTTCAATTTACCTTGTTTCCAATCTTCTCCTTAATTTCCAATCCCACCTCTCTGAGCTCAAGTAAGGTTACCTATTAGATGGAACGTTTCACACAGCCTGAAGAAAAAATCCACAATCAATGGAAACAATCTTTCACAGTCATGTGTGAGATGGGAGAATATGGTCCTGGAAGATTGACCGTGAAATTATGTACTTACCTCCATTCTGGCCTATGCAACCTGCCACATATGATAAAACCAGGTCATTTACTCAACTGGCAACAAAAATGAGTTATTTGTTAAAGCGTGCAGAAGATTCTACCCTAGCAATAACAAAATATGATTCTGAACTGTATATTATGATTATAAAGTCACCAACACTGTTTTGTTATCGGCCTTTCTTGAACACGGTGAGAAAACATGAGTCAAATACTGTGTTGGAATCCCCAGAACTTTTCTTGACGATCAACAAAAGTCTAAATAGAACTTTGGACGGCTCACGGAAGAGAAAATGTGAAAAGATTGAAGGAACGTTTCCTACCTTTTACTGAAGAAAAGACAGCGGGATGGAAATGGATTTGATGTACACGAGGAGTCCACTCTGGGAGTCTTGGCATGATCCTTTGCTTCCTGAACCTAATTATTATCTTAGGCCTCCACTTCATTATTGGTTTGAGAAATGAAAGTGACTTTACAGGCTGCAGTGCCAATTGCTCTGGGTTAAAGGTTTAACGTAACTTTCGCTCCCTTGAAACTGAACTGACAGTATTATTGATTTTTAAAGTCTCTGCGTTCAACTATTCTCATCCATTTTTTCTTTGTGAATGGTTTCATGGGATGAAGGGTTTGATAAACAGTGTAAACAGTTATTACTTTCAATATACTATCTCGCAGCCACAGTAGAGTAGATAAGGATTCTTAAAAGTGACCGCGAAAGGAGCTGCAATGTCATTTAACACTCACAGCCTTAAATAGACATTAATCAGATGTTGTGAAAACTTACACGGGCATTGTCTGGTTTATAATGGAAGTGAATAACGAGGAAGGTAGAGATGAGGATGTTCAGTGACATTCATGAGGTAAAGGTCAGCGTTTCCATTTGCTTGTTAGAGAGGAAAGATGTTTTTAACTGTCGTGGTCTTTCTTGTTAAGGGCGTTATATCCATCCATGAGCCGGAGAGACCCCCGCTGATGGCTGGAGACGGCAACCTCGATCCTAACAGCACCTGATTTGGACAGCGCACTGGTAACCTGTCAAGCAATTTACTGGGTTTACAGCATGACGTGTGTGTAGGTTTGAGTGTGATTGGAAGTTTGGTGTGCATGTTGAAAGTCTTCTGTGTGGAACTGGGTATGCGTAATGACAAGTGTGTGTGTTAGTGTGTGTCTATGCGTAATTAGACTTGTGTGTGAGTGTGTGTCTATGCGTAAAGGTACGTGTGTGTCAGTGAGTGTGTGAGTGTCTATGTGTAATGAGATGGGTGTGTGCATTTGTGTGTTAGCGGTTTGCGAGGGTGTGTTTGTGCCTGTCAGTGGTTTGTGAGTGTGTGTGTATGTGTGTGCCTGTCAGTGGTTTGTGAGTGTGTGTGTATGTCACTGGTTTGTGAGTGTGTGCATCACATTCTGATTGGGATTGTGTTTTCTTAATCACCTGTTCCATCACTGTAGCAGCGGCTTTTCTGTTCCCTTGTATGTGCCCCCCTTATGTGAGTAGAACACAGTAAATAATACAACAAAAAAGGAAATTAAATACAGTTTCTGTCTTGAAAATATACATGATTTAAAGGGTATGATTAGTAAAAACACATGCATTCATAACAAGTGTGTGGTTCCTGCACTTGGCTGCACTTCTAATATCATTTTAACTATGTTCGCAATGCAAATCCTCAAATAATGAAATTAGTGTTTTTGTATGCCAGTAAATGATGAATGCCTTATCTCTAAGCAATACCCATCTCATAGAAACTGTTCTAGCATTACGTACTTCATTAAAATTATGAAGGAACATACAGAAGAGGAATTACAACTGAAACTTAGGAGGGAAACAATTGTGAATCTGCTTCTCTGTGTGGTGGTATATTGGTATACTCCCAATGCAACTCAGCAAATATCTCTCATGGCTCTGTGGGGCTTACTAACGTGTCATTTTCAGTCACCTAGTCCACTGATTGTATGACAAAGAGAACATAATAGTATTTGGTTCTCCACATTCCATTTGGGTTCCATCAGCATTCTCCAATTATTTGATACATAAAACATTTTTCACCTCAAGGGATGAATAATGCACCTTCCAGCAGTCGGGGCTTGTCTCATTGCCACGCTGTAAAACAAAACAACATCCGTAGAAAATCACCTCATCTTTTTTATTTTACCACAGAATTTTCTTGTCTACCAAACTCTTTGGTTCTGAACTCTCCGCCGAGCACGCATGGCCTCGCTCTAACAACATGAGGCAGCCGGAGCGATTGGGGCTGAATGCGGTTGCTTCCCCTTTCGCGGTGTGCTTTGATGGTCTTTTTCCGAGGCTGTTCTGTGTATTCTTGGTTGGAGCACTGTAGTGGCACAATACAGCAAGGCACCTTTCACAGTGTCTGCTCTTTGAAGCTCCACTGTGAGCTCTCTCCTTCTCAGACCAGCCTGGCTAATGCACAACCTTGCTCCTGCCCCAGACCAGCAAGCCTTTCATTTACCAAGGCCTCAATCTTACACGGAATATATATAAAATTATACTTTCCCTGCTGATATCTTCCCCTGTTGCTATTGGAGATGTGAGTGACCAGGTTTGCACCCTGAAGGCTCTGCTGGTTTGCTCTCCTTCCTCAGAAAAGGTTTTAGTTTCAAATTGTTGGAAAAAGGAACACCCTCCTGTCCAGGGGCAAGTCTGTGGTGCTCTGAGAGAAAGTGAGTCAGAATGAGTAGGTTTGGGCTTCCAGTGTGAGAGAAGTGTGTTTGAAATTATGACAAAAAGGACGCGTTTCACAACGGACATAAGATTGGGAAGGACGATATTTTCTTGTCATTAAACTGTCCGTTTCTTTTTGCTTGGATGGTGTCACAGAATGCTGTTTTTCTCAATACTTCCAGACAAATTCCATTATTAAAAAATATTCAGATGAATACAATGCTTTTGCATGAGTAGTATTTATAAATATATATTTTTTTACAACCCTCAAACAAATCCGCTTTTCTTTCAGAGAACATGCAGTTCTCTGTCCCAGAGTAAAGTTGCTCTTGTTTACATGGGAAGAGGGAGAGATGAAATATGTCTGCCTTGAGAGCTCTCTAAAGAATTCAGCAGATTTGTTATCAGGAACAACAAAGTAAGACTTGTGACAGTGCGCTGCTTTGAAATGTGAAAAAGAAAAAACAAGGCGTGTTGATATTTATTGCCTTTGTGAAAGAGAATCTCGCATAATTCTCTCATCAACAACATCAACCACATTCATAACTGTTACACTACAGTGGTGTGTCTCTGCTGCAAGGTAATTAGTCACTTTGTTCCACACAACTGTTGCAGTTCGTAGATTGACGTTGTGGCCTAAGAATCTCTTCTCAGGAGGCCTGCGATCCATACATGAATAGGTAGAGTATGCGTCCTTGTACTACAATCCGTTGTAAAACCAAGCTCTCTTACTACCCCAGTCTTATTGTGACAACCAGACTGGAGGCCAGCACTTACAGACTTGTCAAGGCCTTCATCTTAAAGAATGATTCAAGTGGTATGCCTACATTTTTGTCGTTATTGTGTAAAAAAATATATCTTTTTTTTTAAAAGTATTTTTACTATGCAAGGTACATAACTGCCAAGATTAAGTAAATATTACAGTTATTACTTTGTCAAAAACTGACATGATGAGTATTTACCTAGACAGTCTGCTACACTCTGTGAAATGCTGCTGCTTTCTCATGCTATTCATCAGCTCAAAGCTGCGGTTGGATCATCAGACATAATAAACATGTAAACATGACAAATGGGACGTGAAAACAGCCCTTTTGAGAAATACGACACATCACTGAGGATCTGTGCCCCCTAATGGCATCATAAAACATACTATTAGAATAACTTTGACAGTTATATCTATCAAATGGAGCTTTCGTGAACCCCATCCAAAGTTGTTGGGGGGGGGGGGGGGGGGGGGGGAAGCTTTTTTTTTTTAAGTGACCAACTCCTCCAGTACTTCCACAGACTTGTCTTTGAAAGATGGCCATAACCTTGAGAGCAGGAATGCCATTACCAAGAACCCCCCCCCCCTCCCCTCCCCCCCATTTTCAATTGCTTTAAGATGCAACAATCTCATTTACATGGAGCATCTCTGGGAGTCGAATTCCGCGTGCGATATTGCCTTCCAAAAGTAAATGGATTTCCTAGCAGTCTCTGCGCACATTACGAAGGTCTTGATGCGTTTCATGCAGACGCAGATATTGCTGTTGTGGAATGGAACGCCCGGCGTTGAGTTATCTACGGCCACTACTGTCAGTTTACTGGTAATGAAGTCAGGAGTCGTTGGGTAATTCATTGACGTGTTTGGCACCGGGCTAATGGCGGTTTGCCTCATTAAAGCCACACACTGTACGGTAGGCGGCCATTTTGTCTCGGGGCAGGGTTGTCAGTCAGGACTCCCACGAGACACAAGCAGTAATTGAAATGTGAGGGTTCTGACTTCCTGAGGGACCTCTGACCCGGCCAGCTTCCTTTCCCTCCCTGGCTCTCTGATGAGGTGTTTGCTTTCTTCTGTGATCACACGTTCAGCAGAATGACCAGCACTGACACGCTACAGCACAACAGCAGTTTTCAGTTAATTATCATGACAACAAACTATGAATTTTTATACCCCCAATAATATTGTGACTGACTGTAGAAATAACAGGTTACTTCTAACCTGACTATGAGAATTCATTAGGCCTACTTTGCTTTGGTAAACAATGCTCTAAAGGTAGTTCTCTCCAGGAGTGGTTGGTCATTAAATCATGTCACTGCTTTACAAAGCTCATTAGTTTTAATGAATAAATTGATGGATGATGGTGTTTAAAGGGCTGATGAGGTTAGTGAATGCTATTATTGTGGAAATAGCCTGAAGTATTGACAAGAAACTTGCCTGATGGCTATCTTACCCTTAAAGAAAGTATCATTAACAGATGCTTGTGAAAAACAAGAGTTTTCAAAAGGTCACTGCTGTCAAGATCACATTTATTTTTGACATATCAAACACAGCCTCAATCTTCTCAGGTGATGTTGTTCCAACCTTGACCCCAAATGCGTTCATCATATTTGTTGCGTAGCCTAATGGTTTTGCTATTAAAATGCCACAACGCCTGAATCTGTTCAGTAAATAAAGACATTAATTACTTGAGATATTATAATTTTTGGTATGTTTCACAAAGACATGCTATCTTTCCAGCGCAGATCATTATTCGTTCAGATCATAACTTAATGATGGGGACAAATCGAAGACAATGAACTGGAGTAAGTGGTGTAATAAACAACTGCTTGGCCTGTGACTTTCCTGACTCCAACCATCTGTTTTATATTAGGTGTCAAGGACCAAGGCACTATCATAAAACAGTAATATCAATCAGTGAGAGAAAACAGCAAGTTATTTTACTAGAACATAATGGGACTATATCTGTTCCTTAACAGATATAATGTAAAAACATATACTCACATAGGACGTAATTTTCATGAACATGGCTATTTCATCTGTGGTCAACATGTTGGTTTGACAAGGATCTGCCTGGTCAGGCAACGTTGTTTTATGACCCCGTATTCAGATGTCTTGTCGCTTGGTCTTGATTATAACTGGAGACGTTCTCATTTCACACCTGAACAGCTCAGTGGACACAGCTTCTCAGTATTACAACGACGGCACCCAGGAATGCTCCCGCCACCGCAATCCTACTGAGGCGGGACATACGCCACCTGTTCACTGAATTGTATATCCATTATACTAGTACTGTATGATGCATTGAGGACAGTTTCCGGCAAAGTCATCAAGCTACAGTTGAAAGATGCCCAATGAGGTTGTAGCTAAAAATTTCACTGGGTAGATTTTTTTAAATACAAAAGTGAATTTAATGTTCTTTTTCTGTGACATTGTATCATGTCAGATTTGAACCTGTCTTTTTATCCCTGAGTAAGAAGTGGTCTGGGGCCCGCTAGCCACTGTGTCCTGCTCTGCCATCTGCTTGTATTCCCTCTCCTAAATGGCCACTCTCTGCCGCTGTGCTTTCTCACAATAATGTACTGTCACTCTTGATCCAATAGTACCTGTAGTGTTGTCTGCAAGTGGTCTGAATCGGTGTCATTATCATTCTCCCTCTACAGTACGGGTGCATGGTAATATATTCAGCACCAGCCAGTCTTACCACTGTATGTCGTGCAGGTTGCAGGGAAAAAAAATAGGAATATATGTATATTAGGCATTTGAACAATTGAAAAAGACATGTTGCGTGGGCGAGATTGGATTAGTTTGGTCCTTAAATGTCTTTTAAAGGCCAGAAGTTGAGCAATGACAGTGAGAAAGAGTTTCCTAGACTGGTATTATTGTCTAGCTGGGTTGCTAACTTGTCCTGACAAGGTTTCAGAAGAATACAAGTCATCATTGCTTGCATTCGTTTCTAGCCTTGGCACATTCTATTGCAACGGGGAACTAAGCTGATCGATAAAGGGACCATTAAACTCAGACGGAAGGACTGCCAGCCAGCACTGACAGTCTAATTGTCCATTTGAGTCGTATGTATTCCTTAGTCCGACCTCCACAAATGTCACAGCATATATTCTACACAAATTCCTTCATATTTCATAAGAGAGAGAAGTAGTATGATTGAGAGGGAAAGGAGAAGAGAGAGAGAGCGCCTTGGTAATAACATGATCTAAAATCAGCATAAATCTGTATTTTTCTAATGTAAAACCCAAATGACGAATGTGCGTTTTTTATAGTGCACCGAGAGAACTTACAACCATACATTTTGCAAGGACAGCGTTTGTGTGTGATGTACTATGCACATGACCATAGAGCAGAAACTGCTCTTGATTCATCATAATGTGAGTCATTCTCATGCTATTGCTACATACGGAGCATTCAGACAGGCCATTAGTCTGCAAACGCCATACAATTACAGACAGCGGCTCCACTTCAAAGAGAGCCGAAAATCAAACCTTAGGCAGAGTTACCATAACTGACACACTGTTGCTATGCTGTTATAGGGACGTGAGGCTACAACTCGCGGAGAATGTTGCAGATACTGTTTTCACACACGCCCGCAGACATTTTGAAACCTGCTTAGAAAGACCTGTAGACGAAATAGGCTACCGGCGTTTTTAGCATCTCCTAGCACTGCTGTAGCGTTCAGCCTGCTCCGTTCACAACCTTTACTAAAGCAGATGTATTCTGAACTGCATATGCTGGATTTTTTTCACAGTTTGTAATTTGATCGTCTCATATCCTACCTGGAAATGATACCGGAAATATTAGGCAGCTCGTCGTAATCCTACCTGGCTGTCAAGGTAGGCTACAGCTCTGGATAGTGGCGAACAGAAAGGGGTTGAAAAGCAAATAGCCGAAATTCGACGGAACAATCATGGAAAGCAAGATCCTTATTTTTTTTATCACGCAGGTTAAGAGTGCACTTTTGAATCCGTCATCTCTACGTTTTATTTCACTCTAGAGTCTAGTATTAGACACAGTATCACTGCTTATCAGTTTTTCACTCCGGAGTAAAGTAAAAACCACGCCGGTATTTTGAAAAGGCCCATCGTCAACCGAACATGGCTTGTTTGTCCTGAAAGCAACAGTGAGCTGTTAACCAAACACCGGAAAGCCTAACTGCTCATTGATTGACGGTAGTAGAACAATTAATTATGTTGTGTCAATATAGGCTAACAACGCTGAACAACTCGCTGACGTTTTTCCAACCTCTACCCCATCATTCTTCATTTTTTGGAAGTTGTTTGGGAATTGTGATCCTAATCACGGAGAATCCAAATCATTCAAAATACAGTAGGCTGGTGATAACTGAGTGCAAATGTAGCCGGGGAAGTGAATAGATAGTGTTCTGCTGGCTGTATCGGGGATACTTTTCAGCAATTAATAATCTGCTCTTTAGCCTTTCACATCATGAGCCCTTTTTAGGTTAAACTCATAGCAGTCGCACGAGGACCCAGCATGACTCGACATTGTGGGAAAATGGTGGCACGGATGTGATTAAAATCCCCAAAATGTTCGGGGTTGAGTCAGAGTTCGAGAACAGCCTTAAAAAAGTAATCCAATTCAAAACACGACACACCACAACACTAACTCTACCATACTAGTTATTTTTCTATTCAGTACACAGCTACAGTATGATTACCTGTTGCCCCCCCACCAGCAGCGTCTCTCTACCCGTCTGTCGGAAGAGGGATTTCTAGATTCACGTGGCGTTAAGCCACATCACGTTCTCCTTCATCTGTCTCTGTTTATTTTTAATCAGTCATTTATCACAGAAGTAGTACAGTCGATCAGTTACAAAAAGAAGAATTAAGCCTTTGAAACGTAGATATCAAAAAGGGCATTGCAGAAATCACCCAAGCATAAAATTACACTGCCAGTTACCCAATGCGGTGCTATCAGCTCCCAGATGAGGAATCTGACCTAAATGTGAAACAATATTCATCTGCAGTTAGTCACTTACACTGAAAGCATAACTCTGATGATGGGTTCACTATGAATAAAAAGACAGGGGTAAATATTCAACGTATTTCACAGATATATAAATAGGATAAGCAGGTACATCAGTACTTCAGATGTAGTAGAGTACACAGTGAGAGACTTGTCAGTACGCAGTATTATCTTCTTGCCAGTAACAAACTAAAAACAAGCAAATATACAGTAGATTTATCATGTATTGTACACTGTCAGCATTAAGACATATCAGAACAGAATCAACTACATTGTGTGTATAGCATGTACAGGTACTGTACTGTATTTGATCCAGGTGAACAACCTTTCTCACAGTTAACATCTCTTTCTATCACCCCAGCGCCATCCTTTTCTCTGACATCCTATACAGAATTGACACGAGCGGAGAGATGAGAGAGGCTTCTCCTTACCTCTCATGATGAAAAGAAAAAAGGGTACATCTAAGGTTGGTGTTCCGCTTGACTGAAGCTCTCGGTGAATACACGAGGTGGAGGCTTACTCGGGAGAGAGGGGGAGGAGGGGTGAGAGGGGGGAGGAAGGGTGGAGAGGGGGGTATGAGGGTGAGAGGAGGGGGGGTGTTGGGGGACTAGCAGAGGGAAGCTACGCTCTGTCAGATGCAAGCTGTAGCCAGAGTATAACTGAAACCCTTCTGAGGCTGGGGGAGCCATGGCTAACACCATCTCCTCTCCTTGACTCGCATCGATGTCCTGCTCGCCTGCAAAAGCAGTTATTGCATCTGCTTCGACTGGGCTTCAAAGGAATCGAAAGTGAACTCCCCCCCCTTTCTGAGATACAACATGGCTCCCATAGTCAGACTTCTAGAAGATGAGTAAATTATAGAACAGTGATGTCCAAACTCCAGTCTGCTAGGAGAGCCAAGGCTGAGCTGAGGTTTGGGGGCAACAGAAGGAGAGATGTTGGATGCCGCAAGAGAAGCTTAGATCAGTGATATCAAGGCCTCGGTAAAATGATGGTGTCCATACGGTATCGGTTACAAGGACTTGTAATCTACTGTTGGTTTATTTTACACACACAAAACACGGGGTGTACTGTGGTACACTACAGTGTTTTACTGCTAGATGACTAGTCTGAAGTCCTGGGAAAAAAAACTGCTATCCAATAAAACGCAGAAACAAATTCGGGCCTTGTGTTTTTTTTTCTTAAATGGTTAAAATGTAATAATCCCCACATGATATACATTATTTGAATGGTCCATTAGGTAAACAATGAAGAGAGGCCCAGAGTTTAGCGCCATCGTAAACAACAGGACGCATAGCTATCGATCAACATGCGACAACAAGCTTGAGAGACAGAATGGGAATATCCCCCTCCTGGCCAATTTGGCTGCCGAATTGCAGTCTCCTTCGGGCCAACGCCTCCATGCTTGAGAGGAGAGGGGGGGAGTCAGTGGGACAGGGGAAGGAGGGGGGGGGAGAGTTTGGATAGCCGCCCTCTGACTGCAGAAATGCCAGATTCCCTCCTGGGACCTGGAGATGCTTAGGCAGCTGAGGTGCTGATGGGAGATGGTGGGATGCTGAGATCCGTACAAACTATGACAAGATTCTACATCGATGTGATGGATGACGTGAGAGGATTCCACATCACACCCAGGATGAGGCTCTGCATAGACTGAGGTGACTGCCGAAGCTGTTTATAACATTGCTGCAACGTTGCTGCAGTTCTTGAACTATTGAATATCCTGCATATTTTATGTCTTCTCTGGCCCTCACTGGCTAAGTTGTACATTTCAAGTGAGGGAATCCTACAGAATCTGGACTGGACTTTTACAGCAGTTGTGGCTCTCTTCAACTTAATCTGCTGTCAGCTTGCTCACTTTGATTCTGACTTTCACATGATCAGGTGCCATCCCTTTCAAATTAATGTTTTTCTCCCCATAAAAGAAAACGGTTTCATTCATGAGCAGACATGTGAATTATGAATCCAAATTTGGTTCCACTATCATTCTTGGGCTCAATTAATTCAGCAAATAACATAAGCACTGTAAGATTCATGTAACTAATTATAAGGGATAGAGATGAAAAGGCACCTCACCATTTCCCATGCAGATCTAATCTGATTCACCTCACAGAAATCTCACAAAAAAAGGAAAACAAATCTCCCTAAGGAGATCATACAAATACCCTGAAGACTGAAACAAACAGACGCATTATAGTAGCATCTCTCACTGCCTCATTACGCATCACTCAAACATACATGTTTAAGTATTTTCTTAATTTTAAGGTAAGTTGAATGTGGTGTGATGGTCTGTTCGTGTGAACCATGGTCATGTTGTCTGACATCACACACGAGAGATCAGGATGGTTGAGTCTTGTTCCAAGAATCTGCATCAGAACAGAAAAGATTAAAACGATACAAACCCATTTCCCAGCATTGCCTGTACGAAATGAGTCCTTGAATCCTCTTACCGCAGTTATGGTTAGCATCCATCTCGATGCCTTACTGCAGTCTGTCAACTTGTCCAATAGGGAGGACCGGGTCCTTGAAATACAACTTCAATTTTTGCCACAGATTTATCTTTAAAGTTCTACTTCCTCAATTTATGGATCCAGCCTAGGTAACCTAACGTGATTTGGATTGGTAAACCGGGAGAGAATCTTTGCAGATGTGACTGTATATGTAAAGTTACTGTATAGTTTTCTCTTCATATCTAGCTGTGTGGATAGTGCGTTGAAGGGATTTGTTTGTTAGGGTGTATTGTTTGACTTGGTAATGTAAAGTTTTGCTTGTGTTTTAGCTTTCCTCATTGTCTCTGTAAATATGTTCTCTGTGTGGTAATTATAATGGATTCTCTGGTGGAAGGGCTGCAGATTGAAAGCCAGGAGAGCAACAAGTTGGGGTATTTCCCCACGGATCCGCCAGACAAAGCAGCGAAGCAGATGCAACAAAGAACACACAACTGTTCTCTTCCTGTTATCTGGAGAGTGACATGACTTTGTTGTTAACTGAGTAATTTGCATATATCTATTAGCGCGTGATGGTACTGGTGACGTGCCATTGAAAACATTGCAAATGGAAAAACATTGCAAATAAGGTTGGCATTGACGGTCTCTGGGCCAACCAACAACGGGCTAATTGCCATATCACAAAGTCACTTTAGCAGTCAGTGTGATGAGAACACTGATTGTGCTCAAATGCAGACGTGGAGGAGTTGGAACGAAGAGATGCTAATGAATGAAACTAATCCATTTTAGATCGCAAATTGTACATTATTATTATTATCATCATTACTACGACGAAACAGAAATCTGACATTTTAATCTGGCTGACATAATTGATTGCCAGCATGGTACAGTAGGACCATGATTGGCAAACTCGGCGACACCACAAAGCTCGATGCGGGGTGGACATTTCTAGACTTGATCATTTCCCCGACTGTATCATTTCATTTCCCTCGCTCTAGCCTACCCCCCAGTGAGAAGAATCATGTGAGCACAGTTGGCTGTGGTTTATAGCCAGATGTTTGTTAAAACAGTGTTTTTCTTGGGCTGGATTGTTACGGAGGAAACACTTGCTCACTTCATTGCACTGGAATTGCTTTTCTCCACCACCTGTGTATAGACTACTGCATAGTTTCCCTAAAACAGACAGTTTGTTCGTGTGCCGTGTCTCCCAAGTTACAACCCCAGCCACAGGATTGAAGCAATACACCAGTTATAAAACACTATGCAGTAAATCTAAGATCACTCTTCTTTTTTTTAATAACATTTCTCTCCTGCGAAATTGCCTCTGACTCAAGAGGTAGGCCTAGTGACGTATTGTTACCACAGCAAGGAGCCAGCTGAAAGGCTCGCGGCAATGAACGTTAATTGCTGTAAAAGCATTCAAACATTCACCACAGGCGTATACCTTAATCACCCTCGTTCTGTTGGCCCAGTTCTCATTTTACAATTTATAAAACGATATATTCTGGCTCCTCCTAACCACCTTCTGTGATTAGCCTTCTGTAAACAGCTGATCTCCCCTGGTGGAGGCAGGCTTATTAAAGGAGTTCTTTCCTTACAAGCTTTTCACAAACTCAGGACATAAAAACTGTATTTCCATTTCCCAAACTTAAACACTGTGTCCATCAGCAAAAAGCAACAAAAAAAGGTGGTTGTTGCCAGTAGTGACCTGTAGCCATAAATAGGCCTTCTGCAAAAGACCGGACAAGCCAGAAGTTCGCTAAGGCGCTGACCATAACTAGGTATGGCGAACTTTAATGCCCCACTGAGGCTTACCACAGAAACAAACAGACACCATCTTTAAACAGCCTTGATGCTTAATGATGTGCTTAATAGTCAACTTAATGGGGCAAACATTATCATAACAAAATCCAAGATGGCGCGATTCAGAAAGCCCTTTTCTTGGCGAACTGCGTAACTTTCCCATCAGCAGCCACAGTGACATCAGAGACTTCGCTGTATCCAGTCCTATAATACTATCAAAGACCCGAATACACGGTTGGAACTTGGTTGTTATCATGAACAGAATCACAGCGCGTCGCATACTCATCCAGCATATCCAGCTGTCTCGCCGCTCCGCCTTCGAGGAGGAGAAGCATAATCCCGTCTGCTCCTCTAGCCCCACTCCAGTCCTGTGTCCCCCGGGCGGGGGGATGTGTCTCTCCACATCTGGCAACCCTGCAGAGGGGCATTGCATCTGGTGTGGCGCTCTGTAAACACGTTCTTCAGCGACGGCGGCACGGGGAAAATAGTCCCGGTGATTACTCGGCTGGCTGGCAGCCCAACCTCATTCACCCCGCCCGGGACACCTGCTCCATGGAGGATGCAACGCGGAGGCCGCCTTGATTTGCGGCTAAATGAACGAAATGCAGGGTTTCCACTTAACGTCCAGACGGAGGAGAGAGCCGTCTGAGAGGTAGCGTACACCTGCCCCGTCTCCCAGACCATCAGCACTCATTCCACTGATTGGCATCTTTCACTGCCAATAGTCGTCTTCAGATAGGAAAGGAAAAAGAGGGTCATCATTAGTAGCCTACTGATAATCATGTTTTGACGCTTTTGTCCAAGATAACATATAAAGGGAGATTTGAACTTGGGATAGCTTGATCGGCAGCCAACTGCTCTACCACTGAGCTACACCCATACCACAAAGAAAACCAAACAAATCCATAGTACAGTAACACAAAATACTCTTCCAACACATAATTTCTGGCGTGAACATGGGTTCTCCCTCAAATCATGCCATCCTTGAAGGCGCCTCCCCCAAGCCGCCATTTTGTGTCCGTCCAGCGGCCTGGTCGCCAGTCGCCTGCAGACAGGTGGGATATGGGTTAGCAGTGGAGGGATGGGGCTCTATCTGAGCGTCATCGCTCCAGCGGGCTCGGGCTGACAGGACAGTGGCTGCGTCGCCGTCGGTGATGTGTGTCTGTGTGTCACACGGCCCTGGTGTCATGCCCCACTGATGACAGGCTACGCTGCATGACGACAGGGAGAGCTGAGGGCGACAGAGTGCCGCCTCCATCTTATCACAGTCTCAGGGCTGCTGCTGCTGCTGGACGTCTCTCTCCTGCTGCCTGGGGTGCAGGGGCTGATAGGGAGGGGCTGGAGGGTTGGGTCACACGGGGGTTTACATAACGGATATCGACTGTTCTGGCAGTTTTTGTCTGTTTACATGTGAATGTGGGCAAACGTATAGCAGGTCTGGGTGAGGGGAAAGAAAGAGAGAGAGAGGCAGAATGAGAAACAGAGAGAGAGAGAGACCGAAACAGGGATTGAGATAAAGGAGAAAGAGAGAGAGAGAGAATCTGAAAGATTGACAGTGACAACACTGGTGTGTGATGACGGGGTATTCGAGTCTGGGGCAAAGCAAAGCCTACATGTAGTCCTGGCTCCATCAGCCGTCCCCACAGCAGACAGAGACCAGAGGCATTAGCGATGCCAGGCACGGGAAACATGATGAAGGTGTTCGCCTGGAAATGGAGAAATGGAGAGAAGGGGGAGGCGGATCCGAAACTCTACACCAGGGGAGAGAATGAAGGGGGGGGTAAGGAGAGAGGGGGAGGCCGAGGAGTGGTGATGGGGAGGGGGAAGGGCAGTCCCACTACTTGGCCTGTGGATGATAAAAGGCTGACAGTAGATAATGAAGGCTCTGCCAGGACCTGGCTCTGGTCTGGAGTTATGTATTCTCCTGGCATATTTTATTAACGGAGGATCCAGTGGGGGAGACGATTAACGTAATGTATCAGGGCTCTACAAGTTAGAGGCCGGTGCAGATTTCGCGTGGCAGTTTAAAGCACAGTGTAGGGGGGTGGGGTGGAGGATGGGGGGCGTGGGCACAACATGGCTTCTCCTGTCTCGGATAGTCGAGGCTCAGGCCTGGTTAATCACCACGGATCACTTCCTCCTCCGGGCTGGCCGAGGACAAGGCTCTCCCTGGCTCGAGCGTACGCAGAGACGTCATCAACACGACTGAGACAGAGTTTGATGTCCTTCTGGGTGGATGGAAATATCCCGCTCGGGGTTTGAATCTCCTGGGAAAGGCTGCCTGCTTGTTTTCTCCTCACACTCGAGGTGACACCAGACGATATAGACTGAACTAATAATACACACACTTGAGCTGCAGGCAAAAATAAACAGACAATTTACATTTATTAGCATCTGTCTCCCTCTCTACCGTCAGTCTTCACAGCCTGACGTGTCTGTGTGATGCCCTTTCAGAGGGGCGTTATGTTGTCTACCTGTGTTCCTCCCTTTCATTTAAGAACTAAGTTGAAGTATTGTATAACGGCACATTTACAACTTCAGCCTGGAAGTCAGACTCTTGTGTTTCATCACCCCAAACGAGCCGGGATGTTATGGATGATGTCACGATGACGAAAAGTTTTAGTTTCGCTGGTAAATTAAGTGCTGAGAACTTGAAATTAAGGAGCAACTGTTTCTTTGATGTGACTTCAATGGGATTAACCCTGGTAGGTTCAGTTTCACTAACTTGTGAACTCAACTCTTAAAAGCATTGATTCTATGTATACAATTGAAATATCAATGTATCTTAATTTAAATGTTACATATTCTCAAGATGACCTGTCTCATTACTTAAGTTTATGTGTATAGATGTATATCACAGGTGCCAATAGGGTGGAAAGACTGCTTGTCTGCCTATTGCTGTGGTTATTTCAGTTATAATTTACATTTAGTCATTTAGCAGACGCTCTTATCCAGAGCGACTTACAGTAAGTACAGAGACATTCCCCCTGAGGCAAGTAGGGTGAAATGCCTTGCCCAAGGACACAACATTTGGCATGGCTGGAAATTGAACCAGCAACCTTCTGATTACTAGCCCGATTCTTTAACCACTCAGCCGCCTGACTCCCCTATAATGATTTGATGTGTTGTTTTTGTTGTATTAATGTTATTTATGCCCTTGTAGTGAAGTGCTGTTTGGCGACAGCACGGACTGGGGTGTGAACTACCCACCTGACAGGGGTGATGCTGCCCATCACTCCAGTGACTCCCTTGGTTAGCAATAGGCAGACAACAATTGGCTAGCTTTCTGCACTACTGGCACCAGTGACATGTACCTGTTTGTTTGTCTCATGGGAAACTGTATACAGCAACACAAACAAGATCCAGGTTTAGAGAGTATAGGCTTTATTTGTTGGGTAAAATGACAAGCGTGTTTTCTCTACATAAATAACCACACAAAAGGAACATACGGAACATGGCTATGTGGAAGTGACATCACAATGTACTTGGTCAAGGATAAGGGGACGCAGTTGTGGTTTCCTGTAAAGGAGGGTGCCTATTTACTCAAAACAATAGCAGAGCCCTCAGAAAGTGTATGAAAGCCAACAATGGTGATGAACTCACTGCCTGCTTCTATGTACAGAACACAAATCTCGGTTTATCTGGACGGTCCTATGGGTTTGAAAACGAGAGGAGATAAGAGGAAATGTCCTCGATAAAACTAGAGAAGTGTTTATCTGAACTGGGAAATCTTTACATGGGCCCTGTGCATAAATTACATGAAAGGTCAGAAACAAGCTTAAGAAAAAAATAAATAACAATTTAACAGTTTTCCTCATTACACACAAAATTAGAGTGCTAGGGTGAAAATGCATAGAATGTGTCAATCTAGGAGTCAGTCTGAAATCTATGCCAGGCATGCTTGCCAGATATTTTGGGTACAACTAATGCATCCAACTATGCTCCACCTCAAAGCATTTGAAAACAACTGATTTACAGCTCATAGACCAAGACCCCCTCTACCCAATACGACCTAGGCTCGACTCCCCCCTACGCTCTACCACCGCAAGAAATCCACACCCCAACATGTGAATCGATCATTACTTCACATTAAAACATCCATTTTCAACACAGTCAAAAATAACTGACAGTTTCTCATGTTTTCTACTGGATTTTCTAGCACACTACGCATTTTTGAGTGAGGATTTTGGAATTGGAATGAATTTTGCTAAACACACTGACCTATTGACTTAAAGCTGTGGTGAACTAAAATTATTTATTTTACAATATTAAGCTGGAGCACTTTAACTAACTTGTCGTTGACTTTGATTGTTGGACAGAAATCACATTCAAATAATTCTCTGCTCATTACGCCTCAAAGATCAAAGTTTACAGAGTGCACAATCATAAAAGACGACTCGATCTCTCAATCTTCACTTCAAAAGGGACGGGATCTCAGCAAGGGCTCTTTTTAATTAGCCTGAAACGGCTCGACGTCGGTCTGAGATAAAGAAGAGAAAAAATGGAATTCTTTTTGGAGCATCTCTCACCATGAGGGAGGGTCAAAAGAGGAGGTATAAGCTGCAGTCGCAATGGGAATAATTACTCTAATTCCTCTTATGGAGTATGTTTTCCTTCAAGGCACAGGGAGGAGTGGGAATGAGGAGACCAAACAGACAGGCCAGACATCGTTTTACCTTCAGTTACTGGACCGTCATTACAGTTCAACTTTGCGCGAGCAAGAGATTTGCATGTGTTAATATATGCTGCATATATGGCATAATTTGATCAAATGATTATATTTTGTATTCTCTCGCGGATATTAGGGAACACCTTCGTGTCGACTATGTTTGAACCACCCATTTTGACTTGCAGACAATGACGACAGAGCCCTCCTCTACAAGGTTACACATCCAATGCTATTTCAACGGTCAATTTGGTCAAAAAAGTTTAAGAATCTGCTATTGATCGTTATACACCAAACGCGATTATCAACGGTCAATTTGGTTTAAGAATGTTTCGATCGTCGCACCCCGTAAATGACACACCCGCAACCAAATCCAGTGCAACTGTACCTCAGATAACACAACACCGGTCGGCGTAGCCTCCTATGACTCGCCCACCCACACCACCACGTTGCCCTTGACGACGTCGGTAATCTCGCAGTTGAGCTTGTTGAGGCGTCCGTCCAGGATGAAGAGAGACTCCCTGGAAGGGGTCATGAGGTACTGTCCGAAGAGCCCGCTTCCCTCCACCACCCTGTTCCTGCTGCTCCAGGGCCAGTCGGAGGGCTTGATGGCCTCCTTCAGGCTCTTGATCATCTTCACCTTCCCAGAGCTCAGCTCCACGAACAGGGCGTCCGTCTGCCGTCCGGAGCTGCCGAACACGTTGTACTGGTGCGCCTCGGTGAAGGAGGGCTGGAAGGCCAGGTGGGACAGGTGCAGGTTGGTGTGGATGTCGAAGGGGTCCTGGATCTCCCCGCGCTCCGTGATGGTCTGGATCCTCATCAGGCCATCCCGGTCGTCCACGGTTACCACGTGGCGCCCGTCCGGGGACACGTAGGGGGTTCCGGTGACGTCCCGGTTCTGCCCGATGACAGCGTCGCTCACGCCGTCCACGATGAGCTGCGGCTGCGTGGCGCCGGTGGAGTCTGGACGGCAATTCACGAAGTAGTACCCCCCCAGGTGACTGTAGGCCAGAGAGCGCGGCACGCAGTTAAACTGCCGCAGGCTGATGTTCCTCACGTACGACGTGGTCTCCAGGTCGATCTTGTGGAGGGCGGGTTCGTTTCTGTGGAGGATGATCCCAAACCTGCGAAGCATCAGAACAGGCAGGTTAACATCCTGTACTCGTACACGCACGGTACTGTGTAGTGACATCTCTGCTGGAGGCTAAATACAGACGGGTTCTTCCTGGTAGTGGATCATGAAAAACCGAAGCAAAAACCCATCATCATGACTCGAACTAGCTGCAATCGTGCTTCTTCTATGGTATTGTAACCTGAATATGCTGCGAGTCTGTCACCTGTAATATGTAAATTCTCCAGAGAAACATCTTAAGATTGGTTCGAAGACACAGTGGAGCACTTTCAACGACCATTTTGTTCCTTCCTGAGTGATCCCACAGCGAAGGAGTTAACTCAAGCCCCTCACACTTTCTGTCCCTCTAATAGATTTCTATAGAACATGAATCATTAAAAAATACTTTATTACACATAAAAAATCCAAATGGTCTGATAATGACACATTAAAATTCACTGTTAAGAGTCTGGGCGGAGGAGAGAAGATTCTGAGAAAGGGGCAGACAAGCTTCAATTAAATCTGAATGTCTGATCAATCCTGACATGCACTTCAATCTCCTCGTCATCCATCTTCTTTTATGCAATTTTACCTCCTCAATCTGCTCGTGTGAACAGAAAATGGCTGTTTGAGAGTGATGGAGCACATTATCAGACCTGCGAGGAACAGCATTGATCCAGAGATTGTCTCGTTCAGAGGGGTCTCAACATGGGGCCTGGTCATCAAAGGCTGAATGACAGACACAGACTGAGGTAGAATTAGAGACCGCATGCTAGGAGGCACCGCAGTGGCTACATGTATAAAAGGGTCTACTTTTATATAACATATATACGTATCCCTTTTATTTTAGATATGTATTGTGTAAAATCCCATTATACTATACACTGTGAATGTATTTTATTTTTTTACAGTATTTGTATAGTAAAGAAAATACAAAATGACAGTTTTACAATTAAATAATAATTACAATTAAAGTTCTACAAAAAATACTTTCAAAACAAAAGCCAGCCATCTTTTGATCTCAGCACTGTTTGGAAACAGAGCGCTCACTAAGTGAGCTTCATTCAGTCTCCAAGAGCGAGAGAGCACGCTGAGTCTGAGCAGTAATGTGTTCACTCTGGAGACGTGGAGGGGGGGGATTTGACCCGTGGACTGCCACTAAGCTGCACCCCTTCTGAGAACAACACTCCAGGCTCGGGGAGAGAACTGCAGAATGGGAACGCTGTCCAATTACATACTGTGTTCAGAAGTGTATTATCAGACTGGATGCCGGTGACTGAATACTCTCTTACTAGAATGTAACATCAGGGAACTCGATTGCAAATGAAAACGGTCCGCAAATAACCATCTGTAGGCTGGGTGGGTGGGGGGCTATTTTAGAAGTAGTTGAACGTAGAATGCTATAATCTGTGCGTGAAGGTGATTTTTTTTGTGTGTTGCTGTTATAACGTAACCCAGATTACAGTGTGGGTACCATGATGTGAACTACTGCAATTCCCCCCCCCCTCCTTAATCCCCTCCAAGTCCTGCTACAGCTAACAGGACTGGGATGGCCAGCCAGACATCAGGAGGGCTGCTCGTCCTAACACTGAGCATTTTTGCTTTATTTTTTAAATGTTTATAATTTGTGCCTAAGACTTCAACTCAGTACTGTATATATATATGAAGTTATATTTCACGTCTTGGAGGTACAGTCCAAGTTAAGTGCCATGTTCCCTTTGGCTCAACAAACCGAACTGCACCTGAAACACCTTCATTACAGAACGGTGAAATGCTGAATGGCCGTGCAGCCGTTTGGTATTCAGACGGGTATTCAAAGGGATGGCTTTCACAGAACAAACAAAGCCATGCCCTGACATAACCACAGTTCACTAGTCCCTCGCTGGAGTTCCGGACTCATCTAATAACGACTCCTTTAGCATTTATTCAGAATCACAGAAACCTAACGTGTCACATTTTGCCATAACTGAATCGTTTTTTTTCTTCTTTTTCCATTTGATACAAATGATATCCTTTTGCTTTTGGAGCAAACGATTTATATCGTAAAGTAAATACCATGCTCCAGAGTCCACTTAGTGTAACCTTTACTGTAATAGGCTAAAGAGAGAGAAGTGCTTTTGCAATATAAATAAGTCTTCTTTTTTTTTCATCTGGCATTACTTATTGTTAGCATGGCGCCACGAACGAACGCTAGCAGGTGGTGGCGCTGGGACGTTCTACATCCGAAGTATTCCTCTCAGAACTGACTCACTCACAGAATAACAAGATTACTCTCTTTGTTTCCTACCGTCACATCTGAAAAGACATTCAGATATTCTTTTAAGACGTTGTGTCTTTGTAGGAAACTTTCTGAGTGTGTTGGTGGACCTCCTCACAGCTGGGTTAGTAAACAAACTCGCCAGAAGGCGCTCTTCCACAGGGTCCACCCTCCCTCCTCTCCCTCGCTCTTCCACAGGGTCCACCCTCCCTCCTCTCCCTCGCTCTTCCACAGGGTCCGCCCTCCCTCCTCTCCCTCGCTCTTCCACAGGGTTCGCCCTCCCTCCTCTCCCTCGCTCTTCCACAGGGTCCGCCCTCCCTCCTCTCCCTCGCTCTTCCACAGGGTCCACCCTCCCTCCTCTCCCTCGCTCTTACCCCCCCCCCCCCCCCTTTTGTTATATTAGATAAACGAGTTTCTATAAGAGACCTACAGTCACCTCCGGAATTATTGGCACCTCTGGCAAAGACGAGTAAAAAGTGTTAAAAGTGGTACGAAAAGTCACCTTTTTGTATTTAATCTTAAAGTCACATTGGAATAAATTAGAACTATCCAGCATCCAATTTAATTTGAGTAAAAAAAAATTAGAAGAAATTATTATTCCTAATAATGACTTTTCACAAATTTTTGCCAGGGGTGCCGATAACTTCGGAGTTGACTGTATACGTACAAAACGCCCCGTGGTGGAAACCAAAAGCCGGCCCCTCTGTCTGCGTCAGGAGCCGTCCCCCTCTGACCGGCCGGGCGATGGGAGGAGCCTCCGCACGCCAGGAGCCGTCCCCCTCTGACCGGCCGGGCGATGGGAGGAGCCTCCGCACGCCAGGAGCCGTCCCCCTCTGACCAGCCGGGCGATGGGAGGAGCCTCCGCACGCCAGCGGCTCCTGACTCGGCAGCGAGCGCACGCCAGGAGTGCACGGGGCCACATGGCTCCGCTCTGCATACGACAAGCCGGCTTCCGCAGACGGCCTGCCCTGCGCTGGCGGGGGCTGGCCAGCCAGCGGGGCGAGGGGCGGGCGGGGGGAGGGGGGGGCACCCGAGTTAAATGCCCGTCTTTAGACTCTCTCACACAGGCCCTTCATGTTCACCCTCCAGACGAGCACCAGAACACTCCTCGCCCCAAACACACACACACACACACACAGTGACACACACACACACACTGACATACCTGATGTGATTAATGATGAGGCTGGCGGCAGGGATGAAGAAATCATCCACCCTATCAAAGCGTCTGCCGAGCGGCTGGGTGTGGATGGTGTGGTGGGACACACTCCCGCTAGCCTGATTGATCACCTAGCACACACACCAGGAGAGGAGGGGGGTATTTAACATGGAGATACATGAATTATTCATCATGTTTGCCTGTACCGGCCCTGACTCTAAATCGCAGTGGGAGGAGAGATGTGTTTGTGTGTTGGTGTATGTGTAGTCTTAGCTGTGTGGGTGTGCTAGCTTGATGCTGCATGTGTTTGTGTGTCTGTGTGGTGTGTGCCTACTCGCTTGTTGGTGTGTTTGTGTGTGTAGTGTCAGTCGTGTGTGTGTGGTGCATGCTGGGTAGCCTTAATTATGCCACAGCACACTGAAGAGGCTGGCACCCCAGAAGCCAGCAGCTCTGGCTAATTTCCTCTCATCAAACCACTTAGTGATGCCACATATTGTAACAGAATAGTTGTTCTATTTCTTACCTTAGAACAGGTGACAAAACAACAAAAGTTTCACAGTAGAGTTTGGAGCATTCACTCAAAGAACAATTATATTTATACATGGTTAATTAATGAATGTTAACGCTAATAAGTTAACATTTTGAATCTTTTTGTTTTTATTTATTTCTAAGTTGTCTAGTGATGTGTTTATGTATGTGTATATACATTTACATTTAGTCATTTAGCAGATGCTCTTATCCAGAGCAACTTACAGTAAGTACAGGGACATTCCCCCCGAAGCAAGTAGGGTGAAGTAGCCTTGCCCAAGGACACAACGTAATTTTTCACGGCCGGGAATCGAACTGGCAACCTTCAGATTACTAGCCCGACTCCCTCACCGCTCAGCCACCTGACTCCCTGACTATATGTACAGTACATACAGTATGATGCGTGTAACATGAGCCAAGACAAATCACCTGTGGACAACAAAGTTGTTCTACTATATAGTGATATCACAAGTGTACCATAACATTGTTACATGTAAACTGCTTCTACAGCTGGCCTCCGAAGAGCAAACGATACATTTTATTTTTATTGTATATTTTTATTGTATATTTTTTACATTGGTAAATGTAAAAAATAAAAAATACATTACAGTGGTTATAATTATTTAGATACTGTTGTACATTTTCTACATTTTAGATTTTCTACACTTAATATGTTTACCGTGTGCATCTTCCTGCCATACTAAATTCCTTGTTTGTGGAAACTTACTTGGCAAATAAAGCCAATTCTGATGCTGTGCCAAATATAAAACATGTCACAACGAGGTTTTGGTGTTACCTGCAGAGTAGGAAGGTTCTTGTCTGCATTTCCCCAGCTCAGCACCCACACCTGGTCGTGGGATTTGTCGTAGTGCAGCTTCACTGGGTAGGGATCTGTGTTCACAGTCTGAAAACGCACACCAAGACACAACACAATCAACACGGAACCCACATCATTGCACTTAACACCTTGGAGACAAGTTTTAAACTGAAACTTTGGATTCTGTAGCACAATTTCAGCGCTGAAACCCTCCTCCGTGCTAATGCATTGGATTTGACGGGAAAAATGTTTTTATTTGAAGAAGACAAAAGCCGCATTCAGGTTTTTATGTATGAGGTGTTGCTGGAGAGGTGACAGCAACAATTGCTTTACCACACCAGAGTAATTGCTTTCAATCCATACTCTTTCCTTGACATCTGGCTGCAATATTACATCTAGTCAGAAGACGGGATGTCACGAGAGACGGGGGGGATTGTTTTCTTGAATTATGTCCACTCGAGAGCAGATTGACAGTTATTGAGAACTTGGGGACAGAAACCAAAGTACACACACTTTGTTTTACAAAACAAAGCGATCATCTTTAATTCGGGTAATTAACGCATTCTAAGAAACAAGCCGAGTAAATAAAGTAGTTGCTTATTCTATTTTTTTGTGTCTACTGTGAAATCCTAATGGCATTGTTTCCAAGGTGACCTCAAAGCAAACTGCTTTTGGAAAAAGTAGACATCTCCAGAGAGAATTATTCATAAGAGGGGAGACAATTTGTACCCTCCAAGATCTGCAGCCTAGTTGTAACTCAGAGTACCAGTGTGAAAGTTAGTAGTTTGTTACAGAGCCGTTTTTTACTGTATGATGGTGGATAAGCGAAAGCAAACACAACTGAGCCGCCCAAATCACTTCCTGTTCTTTCAAGACCTGAGTGAGGATCAGGTGGCTAATTACAGAGCGCTAATCAAAGCTAATGAAGCTAAACCTCCAGGTGACCGTATAATGAGCGTGTGACAGTCGCCAGAACTGTCGTCTAGAGCCCTGGGGAATATTCCGAGATGGAATCAGCTTCGCCCGCCCCCTCCCTCCCTCTCTCTGTGTCCTTCCCCTCCTCCCCAAACTCCCAGGAGTCCTCACTCTCTGGGACAAACACACATGTTGCCCCGACACACACACACCTTCTGTGCCGGGCAGTGCTACATATCAAACACACTCCCTCCTCCAGCACAGCAGTGAGGTCACTTTCCAGCGTGATGCAAAACCGTGACAGAAATACGGAGGTTTATCTGCACTGATGGGAAATCAGTGCAGATAAACCTCCGTATTTCTGTCGGACAAGAACGGAAATGCACCTTGATGTGCTCCGAAATAAACAAGTTGATGAAGTGAAAAATAATTACTTTCGTTGCGGAGGGTGCACAATAATTACCACAGACACATATTTAGAAAAACTGTCTTCTGCTTGGTATTGGTAGGTTGTCAAGTCATGTCAATCTCCAAGCCTTTTCTTTCAAATTAAATGTGTTAGAACAGGCTTGAGGAGAGAAAAGCTGAAATACAACCAGGGAGCTCGTTTTCAAGAAGGTTTGCCAAGTTGTTATTGCCTTTTTTATAACACTTCACAGAGGAGCTGTCAACGAAAGGTGATCTTGATTATCCAATTCCAGATGAAATTACCTGGACAGCCTTCTGTGACTGGATGTCAACGATGAGGACCCGGCCCAAGGTTGGCTGTGTGACGTAAATAAACTTGTCCTTGACGTTGACCGCTGATGACCACACACACTTCTGCTCTGTCTCTCCTGCTGACTGTGGGCACACCTCCTCCTGAAAACACACACACAGACAAGCACACACACACACACACACAAGCACACACACACAGACACACACACACACACACAGACAAGCACACACACACACACACAAGCACACACACAAGCACACACAGACAAGCACACACACACACACAAGCACACACAGGCACAGACACAGACAAGCACACACATACACATGGTTAAACACATAACACATTGTGCACTGTACAATATTCCACACAAAAAGCGGAACCTTTATCTCCATTGTCTCTACGGCCTGTTTTCAACCTTCCGTCTTATCGACCATCTTGATGTCAGCCTTTCGTGTCTCATCTGCTTCCTGTTACGACCTGCTAAGTCATGCCGCTGTCAGACATCCCCTTCAGCACCAGCAAAGCATCAGCACAGCACCAGCACAGCACCAGCACAGCATCAGCACAGCACCAGCACAGCACCAGCAAAGCATCAGCACAGCATCAGCACAGCAAAGCACCAGCACAGCATCAGCACAGCACCAGCACATCAGCACAGCACCAGAACACCACCAGCACTCCAGATGCATTGTGGGTCATGCGTCAGAACGGTGAGCTGTGTCTGGTGGTCACGGTGACTGTCACAGCGGGGCTTCCCTGATGGGCGTCATGTTGCACCCCGGGCTCTGGGCCACGTTCACCAGCTAAAGAGGTGAGAATCGCACCTGCCAACACTCGGCAGAGAGTGTAAATGATGCTGGAGATAATCCCTGTGTGTACGGGCGCTTGTTCATTGTGTGTGTGCGTGTTATTGTGTGTGTTATTGTGTGTGTGTGTGTGTGTGTCACTGTGAATGTGTGCGTGTGTGGCAATTCTTCTCAGCTGAAAAGCTGGCTTTCAGGGAAGAGCAAGAATGATGTTTCGTTCAAATTTGGCTTTCTGTTACCCCAATATTTACTGAATCTCCACACATACTGGGCTTCCATGACTCACCTCTTGGATATACTACTGATAAATCATATAGATGTCACTGCAGGGCTTGACCTGAGCCAAGCTGTAGCATCGACCCATACTATGTGTAGAAAGAAAATGGACCAGATACAGTGCGGTGTCGCTTGTTTTAGTTTCACGACCAACAAACACCAGAACTATTACAGGGGATATGTCAAAATGTTTACAAGATATTTACCTCTGCATCAAAGAACAGTCTACCTGGAGGCTGATTTCTTCAGCACAGCAGTGTTGCAGTTACAGAAAATGCATTACATTTTGCGCTTGCCATTTTATTCATTTAGCAGACGGGTTTTATTCCGAGAAATCCCTTTTATTCAAAGTGTATGAGATCCATCTCAGGTCATTCTCAAGAAACAACTGTGTCCCTTGTTAATATGAAGAGGTCTGTAAACACAGAACAGCCTTCTGTGTTTTGTCTACAGCTAAATTGTAAATGAACCATTGTACAGCTCCAATGCTGCTCCCTTCAGAGTGATCTGAAGGCTGTCTCTCCTCCTGTCCACCTCTCCCGCCCTCCTTCCCTCCCTCTCTCTCTCTCTCTCCCTCTCTCTCTCTCTCTCTCTCCCTCTCTCTCTTTCCCTCTCTCTTTCCCCTCTCTCTTTCCCTCTCCCTCTCTCTCGCTCCAGAGACGCAAGAGCAGTTTCATCTCATGTTCATAACCTCCTCGGTATAACACCAAGGCATAATGAATTATTGGGTTATTACCATAAACCATCAATCAAAAGTTCTCTGAATAGAGTATGTGTGTGTGTGTGTATGTGCCTGTCTTCATATGTAATTGTCTGTGTTGAGCGTGTGTGTGTGGGACTGTATTTGAGTGAGTGAGTGTGTGTGTGTGTACATGGGAGTGTATGTGTGTGGTGTGTGGGTGTGTATGAGGAAGTGTATGTGTGGGAGTGTGTGTGTGTGGTGTGTGTGTGTGTGTATGAGGGAGTGTGTGTGTGTGGTGTGTGTGTGTGTGCACGCGTCGGGGTGGGATGTTGGGGTCTCCTTGTTCAGAATGAGCTAAGCTCTGCGATAATGCACTCACACACCCCATTCCCCGCAGACGGCATGGAGACGGGAGCTGCAGAGTTCAGCCTGATTGATATCCTAATCCCAGCGAGTCTCTCTGAGGACACACTTGATCGTTGTGCATTCACACCGTCACTCGCGACGCAACAGCTGTCCAATCAACAGACGCCGTTTGATGAAAGGTGGAAAAGGGGAAAGTGACCATTTGAGAAGTGTGTAAATCGAACATCTATCAGTGCCCTGCTTTGAATAACATGCCGGGTCCAAAGGACGGTTAAATGGCAGTTTGATAGCGATCTTGACGAGAAAAAAAACGTCTTTAGGGAGTAGCAAGCCCTCCAACAGCGAAATGATTCCCTGTTCATCAAATATAAAGGCAGCGGTTAGCTCTGCCAGACTACACTGAGGACTGTGTGTTGGGCCATGTAATAGCTTGTAATCCTTGAATGAAAATACTCCAGCTTGCACCATGGAAACGCTCGTGATATGAAAACCATGCGACTGATTTGCTGATTCAGAAGTCAAAACAATCAGTCCGAATCACAGACTCCAGTCTGCCTTATCTAATGGGGGCTTTGACTACAGGAACAGTGCTGTCTACTGTATAATAAGACAGGTGCCGCCAGGTGTTCATCTCACCTGAAGGCCCAGGAGTTTCTCACTGGGCTTGATGTGTCTCTGGATCTCACATGCGACCGGCTGGATGACTTTGATGCCATCCTCGTAAAACACATAGAACATGTTGCCGATTCCCAGACCTGAAGAAGAAACACACTCTTATTTAGATTCAGGAAGAGGCCTTACCAACACAGGAAAGAAACAGTTACAGTAATACCTGGTATGATATCATATACAGGTATTGTGTCCCAGTTTCCATATCCTTAATTAAAAGAACATTGCACCAGACAAGCACATGCTAACATGTAATGAGATTGTTATTCATCATACAAAAAATGATTAACTCTATTGATTATATTGTACAGATTTAAACAAATGCAATACCCACCTTCCTCTCTCCACAGAATGTTGGCTACTACAGAAAATACAAAAAAAGCACCAGTTAGTAAAAGATTGAAGAGGACCCTTTTGTGAACAGAGACACCTATCATAATGGCAAGGCATAGAACATCGTTTTATTCAAACGGTGTTAATTACACCAGTCATACACAACTACCTCAATCTATCAAGTGCTTTTATGAATCTATTCACACCAAGGACTAGCTAGAAAACCATGGAGACAGCGCGAGTGTGTAACTGTAAAGTGCACGACCACAGCTTGTTTGTTGGGTTTGTGTGGCACAACGACGTCCAAGGTGACCAGGCAAACCAGGAAAGGTAATGAACAACTTAAAAATAAAAAGTAATTATAGTTGAGGATTTTCATGGTTTTTCGAAGAAGCAGCATCAGAAGGTTGCTGGCGATATTAGATACTCATGAATGATCCTCCAATATTTTCACACTGAAGAGCATCCCAGGTCATTAGCAAGGATTATTTAGCTCCCTCTTCGAAAGTAAGACCCGTTTGGCTCATAATGTCAAAGTAATTTCTTATTAAATTCACTTACAGACAACTCCTCACACGGAATGTGAAATTAAAACCGCATAGGAAAAACCCAGGCACTTAAACGCTTGACCTTAAACACAACCTCATAGTTGGGCCCTAAAATGCATTCCCGTAGTGCTTTGAGATAACAGAAATAGGCCTATTAAAAGGATGTGCTTGTTCGCCTTGGCTACAAATGAACTATAGTGCACATTGTAAAAGCTGAGCCTATAACATAAAAAATTAAGGACCCCCATCACCCCCCCCCCCCTCCACACTTCTCCTGTTCAGCGCAAATAACTGGCCCATGGCTTTGTTTGGACTTTCCTCATTTCCCCTGTATAAGCATGACCTTTTCTTATTGTTCAGCCGTCCCAGACTTCCTCTGCTTCCATTCCGTGTTCCATTTTCCATCCGTCCACAAACCAATCTCACCCCAATTCACATCCGATTCTAATCTCGGGCCCTTTTGCAATGCTCATTCTCTTACCCTTCTGCCATGTAGAAAGAGAGAGAGAGAGACAGACCGAGAGACAGACCGAGAGACAGAGAGAGAGACAGACCGAGAGACAGAGAGACAGAGAGAGACAGACCGAGAGACAGAGAGAGACAGACCGAGAGACAGAGAGAGAGAGAGACAGAGAGAGACAGACCGAGAGACCGAGAGAGACCGAGAGAGACCGAGAGAGACAGAGAGAGAGAGAGAGAGAGACAGAGAGAGAGAGAGAGAGAGGAGATGGTAAGACGCGACATGGATGTGTTAGTTAGACATAATCTTTGTAAAGTTCTTCGACGAGCCCTCATGGTGCACTCATGCATGCACTGCTGCTCATTAAAAAGCTGCAAAAGACGACTCATCAAGATGAGAAATCAGACGAAAAACGATAGGAACACTTTTCCCTGGGATTTTTTGTGCCCAAGTCTTTTCCAATAACAGAGTGTATTGATGCTATTCATCACCTCCGAGAAAAGATTGTGGTTGTTCTAAACATACCAGCGCCCCATATATCAAATTCGTCATCCATATTATAAAATAGCGATGTGCCACTTTTGGTGATAGGTTCACTCTAGCCTGAATAATAGTTTTCAACGACGCAAACTCTGCAGTCCCACTTCCAGCGGTCAGCAGAGCTGCAATAGCACCTTCCCATCAGCAAGGTCACACAAACTCAATCTGTTTACAAGGGCACAGCGCCGCACGCTTGTCCCAAACTGCCTGCGGTAACCAGCACCCTGGCATCACGGAACCACGATGCCGTAATGGTGGAAGGCAGCGACCCAACTGATCTGGTAGCAGCCGAGATTCCATAAATGTTAGCGGTGCCGTTAAGCGTAGTCGGGTAACGCGGTTTCAGAGCCTGCCATTTGTTATGCAAATGAACCTGGCAGTGCTGTATATTCAAATCTGATCATAGCTTTCTGTGATTGCTGCGACTGACACACATCGGTGCTATATGCTATGTTGTTGACACACTAGTGATAGAACTTCTGTTTTGTAGGCTACTGTAAAGGAAAATTATTTTTACACAAACGACAGTTTCTGCAGTCACAGAGTGAATACCTTTCCTCATAGCAATGGATCAATGTATTTTTAAACAGTGACAGCGATCGTTAAAAAGAGATGACTAAAATACTAGATTATATTAAACAGTAAAACGTGATGTCCATTTGTTTATTCCAACTACAGTAAGCCTACAGTAGCCTAGCTCTACCACTGACCGCCAAACTGCATCAAACTTCACTTACGAGAATATTAATGCCCTCACTTCCCAAAGATAGGAAAACCCATGACAGGACTAACTCGCTGCTTTTTGCTGTTGTTGCTTTCGATAGCTTATCCCAGTATTAAGCCTGGTCGTTAAAGGGTTAACGTAGGCTGATTGGGTGAGTCGTCAATCACACTGTAAGAAGTGATTCTGTAATTCTGTGATTCTGTAGTCTTCAAAGGAGATCGACTGGTTCTATAATTGGGGGAAGGAGCCTTTTGAAAACGGATTCGGGGAAAAGTATATCATCTTTTAAAGAGAAAAAATATCCGAGGAGTTAATCCTTGGAGGAATATCCTTGAAAATTTGAAAGTACCAGTAATTCGTGTAGAGAAGTTGAAACATCTATTGAAATCTTCCACATGGAATTTCGTATGTGATTTTGCTGTGTCAGTGAGTCAGATGATGATGAGATGAAGCACTGAGTAAGAAATTAGGTTTTGGAAAAAGCAAACTTTTCTGGCTTTCTGCAAGATGTTAAAGCCAACAATGAAACAAGCTCTTTATCAATTCAGTTGTCTAAATGAAACCTAACAATTCTTCTCCACAAGAATAAGGCCCTCCAGGCCATGCATAGGTCTACTTGACGACACAGCCTCCACAAATAATCCACATTTACCGCTGCTGAGAAAAACTCTGGTTTGGATTTGGCCTATTTTGCCTACCTGGACGGTCCATGTCGCTAGGTCACTGTCGCTAGGTCCATGTCGCTAGGTCCCAAGTCAAGCACAGGCCGCTGGGAATCGTGCCCTTCACAGCGTATAAGTGTGAAGAGACTGAATATGATGAGGTTGATCGAGATTGAATACAGAGCTCTAACAGCGTGAGCTCCACCCTCTGAATAACCAGACTACCCAGGCGGGCGAAACCAACAAACCCCCCAGTCTCTCAGATCCTCAGAGATCACAGCACCAGATTGTCAGGGACTGATGACACTTGAGTGTCAGTTAGTTATGTGTTAGTTAATCCCCTATGGTTAATACTCATGGCTAAACTCATTCAAACTGGACTTGAGTAGGAGGGAAATCAGTTTGGATGGGAGGGGGGCCAGGCACCGGAGCAAATGAAACATGGGCTCACAGATTGGTCTGGTTCTCTCTGGTAGGTCAGGTAACAGAGAAAAATGTTGGATTTGATAGAGGAGCTATTCTCTCCATCAATGAGAAGCAGGGTCAGGCTTTCAAACCTCTCCTCTGTGGATTCACAGAGCGCAGTTCTTGTTTTTCTCGTGCTTCAACGAGCCCACAAGTCTATCTTCTGCCTAATATCACTACACTCCAACCATTTCCTGCCTAATATCAACACGCTCCAGATACCTGTCAAGAGCCTGCTGAATAAGCTTGTCAAGAGCTCTCTGAAGTATTAACATCTCAGTTTTGAAGTAGAATGCATGTTTTTGTAAATGGATAAAGGGAGCAGGTTGGAGAAAACCTATTGTCGTTATTACAACTTGAAAGTACACCTCCAGCGAAGGCCTCCATCGTGTTTTTGTTTCATATATTTGTGTGGACACCAGAGTAAGCCAGTAAAGCCTGTAATCCAGTCTATTTCCTTAGAAGAAGCTTGTTCCCAGGACCATATCCTTGTCAATGTGGCGTGGTGGAAAGAGCAGAGCCCAAAGTTAACTCCAGGCCTCAGCTGCTGAAGGGTTGAGTGCCTCTTTTCCAGAGAAGAGTGGAGGGCATTGAGAGGTCACACCAGCTCATGAGGCCCAGCACACAGGCAGGGAGGGAGGGAGGCAGGAGAGAGAGGGAGAGAGAGAGAGAGAGAGAGGAGAGAGAGAGAGAGAGAGGGAGGGAGGGAGGGAGGGAGGGAGGGAGGGAGGGAGAGGAGATGGAAAGAGGAGGGAGGGAGGACAGAAGAAGGGAAGGAGAGGAGAAGGGAAGAACAGAGGGACAGAAGAGAGAGGGACGGAGAGAGGGAGAGAGGAGGAAGGGAGTTAGAGAGGGAAGGGAGGGAGGTAGAGAGGGAGGGAGTGGGAGAGCACGATTGAGGAAAATGTCCAGAAATAGCCCGGTTATTGAGGTTAACATGCAGTCAAAGTCAGAGCTGTAACTTGTTACTACGAGCAACCTGGCGGTGATGAACGTCCACCAGGACCACTGCAAGAAGTCAGCTGAGGCCCGGGCTGCGTCCTGCCTCCCTGTCATCATCTCCTCTGACAGCCTGCCAACGTAATGCACCTGGCGGCGTAGGGGAGCCCACACAGGCGGTGTGAAGGCAGCTCTGGGGTGGGACTAAAGGCCTTTGCACACTGAGTGCAACATTTTCGTATGCGTTTTTTCGCAAACGTCAGCCTCAACATTTGGTGCCTCTGAATTGTCAAAAAAACCTCTCAAAATGCTGGCTATGGATGAGAAAAACGCAAAAAATCGAACCCGATACGAACTTTCTTTTGACAGACAAAAGTTTCGGAGGCAGTGTGTAAGCGCGATTGACATAACGTGAGGTTGTTTTTATTTTTTTACGTGCGAACATTTCGGACATGAATTTCGGACTCAGTGTGCAATGGCCTTAAGGGTGTGCAGTGCAAGGAGAGTTAAGGTAGCACAAACGTTGTACCCTGACTCTGAGCAGCGTTATAGCCCCAGGGTGGGAGAAGCAGGCTCTGACAACGGGTTTCAACCGGGGGAGGGAGAGAGACAGTTCCGGCAGCCACGAGCAGTCATGTCCTGAGGGCTTGTAGACGAGTCTATGAAGGTAAATTAGGCTCTTAAGAGATTCGCGAGTGTGAAACAGGATGTAAGCTCAAAATGACGATTTGTAACTTCGGAACACGATTTTCTAAAGCGCAGAAAGGATTTCTAAAATCTCTATGACCCTAATGTACCTTCATGCAAGCCCTAGATACCGGGAATTATGCATAAGAGCCAGAAAGTGATTGGCTAAGCGGTTAGATATGCATACAGGCCAGAACGCTATAGGCTAAATGGAGAGTCATACGTGCTGCTGAGCTTTGTGGTTTGGTCTCTCGTCTCCCCGCCCCCCCTAGTTTCCACAGTAATGGTTGAGAAACTGCCCTCCGCACTGACTTCCTTTTGAACCCGATCCCATGGGCAGAGGATCCAAAATGGAGGCCGGTCTCCAACCCCAGAGCCGTTTCATCACACAGTGTGCTTGCAGCTTCAAAGGGGGGAAGAAATCGGACTTGTGACCCCAGAGATTATGATCCTATGATGTGTGAAGAAATGTGCGTTGTGTGGCGTTGCCCGGGGGACGGCAGCTGAACTTCCTGACACTGTTCAAAGGCGCTGAGGGATGTGTCGTTAGCAGGACTTGTGAGGTGAGGTGCAGTGCGGTGCGCGCTCTTCCTGCGCCATCATTACGCGAAGAACAACCAGCACCAAGGAGGAACTAATGACACTGTGCCGTGTGGATGGAAGCCAGACAAAAAATATAGAACTTCTTATGGCATTTCAGAAAAGGCCAAAGATAACGACAGAGAAAGAGAGATAAGTTGCACCACAGAGTAAAGAGAACTATTCCTGTGGTTGTAATGGAGAACTGACCATTCCATTACTTTGTTCTCAGATTTCACAAGCACTTTGATGATTGACAATTGCAGCTGGATCACAAAAGCAGAACAGCCAACAGGAGAATAATAGAGGAGAAACTTTCAAACCATGGTGATTAAACGAGTAGCAATGCATGTCTAGTGGCCCATCACAATAATAACGGTCTCAAAGGCTGTAGGCCGAGATGAGAAAGAATACAGTATTGTGAGAATAACTGCTATTCTTCTAGCAGGGGTTCTATTATTACATTGGAGGTTATAAACTATTAACAAGTGAGGAGATGAATTATTGAAAGCTTAAGCTGCATGGTTCCATTATCCTCAGAAAGGGACACATCATAAGTTATACATACGGGTCTTGCGAGCTGAGTCTTCCACAAACAGCGATGAGATGTCTTCATCCACTCCAGCCTCGTTTTTGGCTATGCAGGTGTACGCGCCGGTGTCCTCAAAGTGCACATTGCTGATGTGAACCTCACTTCCATTAGCTGGACGACACGAGAGAAGACACACACACATACCAAAGCACACAGACGCACACACATACGCACACTTTAAGTTTGCATGGCAGACTAAGATAAAAGGCCACTGACAGCATTTGCAGAGAAGCTTGGCAATTTTGATCAAAGCCAGGCTCTCTTACATAAGCGAGTCCAACAGCTAGACTAGCGGGGGAGTGAGAGGTTAGGGGGGTGTGGGGGGAGTGAGAGGTTAGGGGGGTGTGGGGGGAGTGAGAGGTTAGGGGGGTGTGGGGGGAGTGAGAGGTTAGGGGGGTGGGGGGGGAGTGAGTGGTTAGGGGGGTGAGTGAGTGAGGGGGTGGGGGGGTGAGTGAGAGGTTAGGGGGGTGGGGGGGTGAGTGAGAGGTTAGGGGGGTGGGGTGGTGAGTGAGAGGTTAGGGGGGTGGGGGGATGAGTGAGAGGTTAGGGGGGTGGGGGGGTGAGTGAGAGGTTAGGGGGGGTGGGGGGATGAGTGAGAGGTTAGGGGGGTGGGGGGGTATTGTGTCTATCTGGCTGTGCCCTGTGGAATGTCTGTTGGGGAAGGATTTATGTGTGACACCCGAGGGAATGCGTCTCACCTTGCAGGGTGAGCTGTTTGGACAGCAGGATGGGTCTCACCTTGCAGGGTGAGCTGTTTGGACAGCAGGATGCGTCTCACCTTGCAGGGTGAGCTGTTTGGACAGCTTGGTGGTGATGTCCATGCCGTTCTTCAGCCAGGACAGCTGTGGTTCCGGGACGCCGTCCGCGTGGCAGCGTAGGCTGGCCGTCACCCCAGGCTCCCTCGCCTGGCTCTCAGGGTACACCCGGATGACGGGGGGGACTGGAGGGGGAGAGAGCGAAAGGAGGAGGAGGATGAACGCCAGCTGCTGATCAGCAAAGATCTTTGAAGAGCTTTATCGAGTGAGAAGTTTTCTTTTAGAGAGGACGCCAAACCCATTTAAGGTCTAACTAGACATTAACATACTATCAATGGGATCAAGCGTATTTCCAGCGTAAGCTGAACGCTATTAGATAACATTTGTGTGCCTGGCAGGGCTGTGGAAGCCAAACAAATCAGTTAGATAAATAAGGCAGGGAATCTCTGTTGGCCTGCCATCGATTTAGTTTGGTGGCCATTGATTTTCTTCAACCTTTTGTCAGGCAAGGAGATGATGAGACAGAAGCTGATGGAACTAATAAGCTGAATGCTGAAAGCTATACCAACAAACTCTGAACCATCAAAACATTCCCAGTGAATCCATTGTCCTTAAAAGGATTTTGTGTTTCTTAATATGTATTTCATGAATCGTGTGAGGCTTCGTTGTAAAACTAGAGCAGGTTTAAGATCCTGGAACAGCGAGGTTTTTACGTGGTTAACGTAAACTACCATTCCTCCCCCCTCTCCCACAGTTTTGATTAAATTAAATCCACTTTGATAAAACCTAAAACCGGGGGGGGGGGGACTTCACACGCTCCTATCTTGTCATGGAATCCCTGTCTCTCTTGTGACCCACATGACTGGCCTCAATCACACAGACTAAAATAAACTTCAAAAAGAGCATGGGCTCTGCCCCGGCCAGACAGAGCACCTGCTTCCTGGCAGTCTGGAGCATAGATATATAAAGGGTAGATGTCTCGTCCGCGTTGCCGGACAACGGAGTCGAACATCCGCACATGGCGTCCATCTTGCTACAGTCAACTCGCTCACCCATAACATTGTGTTGATGCTGCATGTACTTTTTAAATGACCATAACTTGCTCAATTTCCAACCGATTTTTAAACGGTTTGGTTTGTTATCAACGTCAGAGATGTCGTTATGCCACTGCATACTTATAATGAATTATGTTATTTTTGTAAAAAATTTAATAGAAGTATGCAGTGGCATAACGACATCTCTGACGTTGATAACAAACCAAACCGTTTAAAAATCGGTTGAAAATTGAGCAAGTTATGTAGCATCAACATAATGTTATGGGTGAGCGAGTTGACTGTAGCAAGATGGCCGCCATGTGCGGACGTTCTAGACTCCGCCGTAAGACATCTAGTGTTTATATATATCTATGGTCTGGAGGGTGAAGACAGGATCGGGGAGGCTGATTCCTGCGGGCCTGTTTGGGGAGAGGAAGCACATCCCCGGCCAGGTGACTGATGGAGGAGAGAGTGGTGTGGCACAGCCATCTGGTCAGAGTGTCACTCTGGTGCACACAACCTGCCTTGGCTTGAGGGATTTGTCAGTCCGGTGCCAATGTGCCTTCCGGAAGCAGCCAGGGCCTGCCGGAGACAGGTAGTCAAAGATACGGTGCCAAAACGACGACACTTTTCATCTGGTGTGTCTGCGTTCAGGTGTGTCGCGATTTCAAAAGACTTCGAAAACCGTCTTTTTCATCTCTAATGCATTCATTTAGCAGATGCTAACTCGTGATTAAATTCAAGTTGCTTGCGCTGGATTTGGGAGGGTCATTTGTTCACGTCAAATCTGTGTGTAGAGATATTTAAATCATGCTGTTACATCCGTGAACAGTTTGTTCCCAGTAGGACGAGTAAAAGCAGTTTTCTGCTTGCACTGTGGGAACACATGACGTATTTAGATGGCGAAGATCACCAAAGTGAACGCTGCACTCACAATTGATATTCAGGACAATTTGTCTTTCAGAGGACACCCAAAGGCCTCATTATCATGAATAAACTGTACATTTCTCCCTACAATTACATCACAAAACGGAGAAATGTCAAAACTCCACTCCCCTGACGCTGCTCCCTTCACTCAGGCCTCGACATCGCTTCCAAGGCTCGTTTGTAAACGCGTTCTCTTTCTTTCCAAAAATCCCCATTTCCTATGCCTGGCCGACCACACAACAGAGGCAAAAAAAAATTCAGTCGATGTGATTTTTCCACTCAGAAGTAGATTGAGACGGGCTTGAAGGCGTGCGTGGTGGTGATGTGTTCCTGGAGGTGTCAAGAGACCGACTGGGGGAGATTGTGACACAGTGGGGGTGACAGCTCCATCATACAGCTCCCCGGCCTACCGTCAATCACACAGCCAGACACCCCTCAACACACACACACGGGCAAGCGCACACATACACTTCTACATTCTATCACACACACAAACAAACACTGTCTTACACACACACACAAACACACACACGTATATATATAACCCATCAGTGGGGGACCACCTCAGCCCACCTCAGCACCATGCTGGAGGGTGATATCCTACTAAGCCTGGCTTGTTTCAACTTTTTCTGCTGGATTGAACCCGTGATCCCTCTCTGTTCCCTCTGCCTGACTGTCTACGTTCCCTCTCCCATCACACCACCAAGCTGATTGTGGAAACTGTCAACACTCATCGGGCCCTCTCACGGGGGCCGAGCCCCTCCCTGGGACGGGCCCCTGCCTCCCTGGGCCTCTCATCTCTGCTATGTGATTACTCTTCCGGCAGAGCTGCTCTACCGGCCAGCGCTGGCCCACCCCGATCCTGAAACCCAGGGACAGAGAGAGAGACTAGGATGACCCTGAGCTCTGATGTCGAAAAGGATTGGAAACACTCTGTGAGAGCTAGCTTTGTATGCTAGCTTTGTATTGCCTCTCGTGAGGGAAATCGAAAGCTTCCACAGAAAGACGGTGCAACGGCATCCAGTGATTCTGAAACGTGGTTGAAAAATTGATTTTGATAAGTCGTGCTGATTTTGCCCAGTTATTTGTATTGAACGGTGTTCTCGTTTGTGTAAAAGCGATACAAACCTGGGCTATTGTAACTGTATAATAATGTCAATTGAATAATATAATTATGTCAGAACAACTTCAAATTTAGTTTCCTGAGTGTGTAAGCGTTGCTCTAATAGTTAGCACTTATCAAAACATTTAATACAATACCACAAACTCAAATGTATTTCTTTCTTTTAAGAATTCCATTCTCAGATGGCACCCGCTGTGTAATTAGAGTTATTTCACCATTGTATTTGTTCCTTGGTTACAGATCTAAACTTGAACCTTCTTGGAACACTGTTGCTAGGCTAACAGCTCTAAACATGAACCTTCTTGGAACACTGTTGCTAGGCTAACAGCTCTAAACATGAACCTTCTTGGAACACTGTTGCTAGGCTAACAGCTCTAAACATGAACCTTCTTGGAACACTGTTGCTAGGCTAACAGCTCTAAAAGCCTTTCATCAGCTTCAGGAAAGAACCACTTTCGGTATGTGGGACATGTTCCGTACCTCCTCCACAACCGCAGCAGGTTCGGTGGGTTCAGCAGTTCATTTGAGGGGTTTGGTCAGCCAACGCTGCAAGCGCTCTCCAAGCTAAAGGAGTCGTGCAGGAACTGAACCTGTGCTGAATGAGCACACCCTTACACAAGTGAGGACACCTTGAACTAGATGTCCTAACAGGTGATAGCATCAACATGTGCTTGTATCTATAAGATTAGTTCATTCTGTAATGACCCACAAGTCCTCAAGAAACACAGTTAGTATTTCTAAAAAGTTTAAGTCAGCCAGAGTCTCTTATTCAAGGCTGTTGTTAATGGAAAAGTAGAAACCTAAGCCATGTTCAGATGTTTTTCTCAACTCGGTATTGATATTTAATGATTGAATTCTTCTCCTCAACTGAAAACATCACTAGAATTTAAAATAAAAAGTCATGCTCACAAATAACCCATTTTGAATACAAAACATTTGGATTAAAAAAAATGTAGCAGAAAGCTTTTGTACAAATCCAATCTTTCTGGAAAATAAAGGACTCAGTGTGGATCAATGTTACTGGACTTCTTGTCAAAACAATCCTGTTATCAAGTTGCATTTCCTGTCAGGGTCTCGGGGGTGGAGGGGGGAGGAAGGGGGGGCCCTGTCTCCCCCGTCTCTCTGTATTGACCGCGTCCTGTCAGTCGCTGAGTGTGCGACACAGGTGTGGTTTAGCACACTGACGGTGACACTGTACCACAGGAAGTCAAGGAGCGAGCGCTCTGCCGCTGAGGAGGAGGAAAGAGAGGAGGAGGAGGTGGTAGAGGAGGAGAGAGAGGAGGAGGAGGTGGTAGAGGAAGTTGTAGAGAAGGAGGGAGAGGAGGAGGAGGTGGTAGAGAAAGAGGAGGAGGTGGTAGAGGAGGAGGAGGTAGAGGAGGAAGAGGAGGAGGGAGAGGAGGAAGAGGAGGAGGAGGGAGAGGAGGAGGAAGAGGAGAGAGAGGAGGAAGGGGAGGAGGTAGAGGAGGAGGGAGAGGAGGAGGAGGAAGAGGAGGAGGAGAGAGAGGAGGAGGAGCTCTGCTTACCGTTCACCTGCAGCGTGTGTGTCTGTGAGAGCTGCTCGTAACCGTCGCCATAGCAGCTGTAGTTCCCCATGTGAGTGGTGGTCACCTTGGTGATGTACAGAGAGCCGTCGTCTCCGAAATCCTGCGGGGCAGAGAGTTCAGGTCAGCTGAGGGCGGGAGGGTTCAAAGTTCGAACCTTATTATTGGCATCGGTCTGAATTCTGAAGGGTCTTTGGTTGATCAAAGCTTTGGTTTGGAGGAGGAATGAGTGTTTTCATCAGCAGGATTGAAAAGCGAGTATTTAGGTCTTGGGAATTCAGGAGTACAAGGTCAATAGAGGAGCATTGTGATCATTTGTACATCGAGAAAAATCGAAATAATAAAAATAAATGTAAAAAAGAACCTGTATAATCGCATTATGCCGTTCAAGGTAACAGAGAAATGTAGATAATGGCCCTGATGGAGGATCACTGCTTATGGTGGAAGAATTATTTCAAAACCATTATTTGAATTCTTATTATCATATGTCTGAGCAGTATTGCCAAACGAAGCATGAGAAAGCATACAGTACTGCATACAGTTCGTTTGAAAAGCCACTGAAAAGAACAAAATGACTTAAAACGTGCATGCCACAGAAACACATCAGCAGCAGACACGATGGGAAATAGCCTCGCAAGATCACAGGGCAAAAAGCCAGTCCGTGGTATGAGATTGTGAGGAACGTTTGATGAAATGCTAATAAATGCTGTGTCATGATGGTGACCACAAGAACGTGCTGAGTAAGAAAATACCAAAAAGTGTAGCAATAACATTGGTGAGAGTCCAAGAAGCTAATGAGTCGATGCCGAGAAAATTGTTCAGTCTTGAGTGTCTGTTCTCCTCATTAGAAGGAAACCTCACATTCCCACTCTCAATTTGTCTCCCGGGAATATTTTCCCCCATTTGATTTTTGTCTAATTTGATTAGAGAGCTTCAAATCAAGGCACACAGTGAGAGATTGTAAGTCTTTTAGGTGTTTATTATCGTAATCCCTGAAAGGCAAATGAAGGTCAGTTCCTTTATTAGGGTTGGTTACCATCTCTTGGCATCCCTTCAGACAGCTACGAAGCTGGTCTGCCCTGTTTGGAGGTTTACTCTCTCTACTACCGTCCAGGGCTCTGATATATAGCAGAGCAGGAGGGTGGCAGGGGGGGGTGGCAGGGGGGCCATGCAGGGGCAGCAGACCTGCACCGTATGAGGGGGATTGATGGTGCGTTTTGGCCCTTCGGCTGAGAGCATATTGTGTCACCTTTTTAAATGAAAAATGAATGGTGAGAAAAATGAAAGTCTGAGGAGTGGAACGGGTGGTACTAGAGGCTATCACCCCGGCAACCTCCCCCTCACCCTCCCCCTCACCCCTCCGCTCTGCCGAGCCACCCAGCTCCCTCACCTAGCTTTCTCCCCTCAGACAGGGAGGTGGCAGGGCAGTGTGACAGCACAGCCTGAGGGATATTCACATCTAGGCCAGCCTCATATGACATGGCAGGTGCCTGTTTAAGCCCATCAACCTGGTTAACCCCCACAAAGACTCAGGAGGGAGCCAGCTTGCTGGGATCCTAAACCACAGCAGGTGTGCCAGGTGAGCTTCTGGGGGAATTCTGTTAGCCAGGAAACCACAAGGACTCATTAGCTTCAAGACCCTTCGTGAATGATAAAACAGTTTGACGTTATATTCGGTTGTTGGTGTCTGTTCTGCGAAACCTACCTGGGTTGGGATCTGTGTTTTGTTTTGTTTTTGTGGTGGGGGAGAAAGCACAATGGGAATACATGGCTATTAGATATGTAGGAATTGCTGGTTTTAGTCACGGTTTAAGTCAAAGGAAGATATGGCACATTAGTTCAGTTCAAAGTCGACACAGATCTGTAGAAGCCTGGAGCCTGTGTTGCTCATGATGGACCACACACCCAACAGTCACATGTTCTCACATACTGTACGTGATGCATAGCATTTTCAAAGGCAGTGTTAAATAAAACCACATCCCCTGAACTCCAAACCACCTCCTGTCCATGTGCTGTGAGTCACTACTCTCAGAGGATGATGGACGTCCCCAGATAAGGTTCACTGGATGAGGAAGGACACCAGTGAGCCTGGTGAAAACGCCTGTTCCCTAGCTGGGATATTCCACAGGTAGAGGTGTTGAGATTCTGCAGCGGACTGACTCAGAGTCCCTCCTCACAGGAAGTCGTTTTACAAACCTTCCCCTGCCCAGCGTGTTTATCACGTTTTGTCCACAGACGAGTCCCGGTGAGGATGACGCAACACACGGCAACAGTGATGGTCGTGGATTTATAGTAAGCTGCTTTGTCAAAATGGAGACCGGCTCTATTGAACTCCATAATACAGGCACACCGATGGGATTAACGCGGCATTCACCGAGTCTGTCTGTTGACAGAAACGTTTTTTTAATTTTTTGTATTTTTTTTATTTAATAGCTTTTCAAATGGGATGGAGATATACAGTCGACTGCATATTTACTGTTGGGTAATTCTAATTAAGGCTGGAAGTCATAACCAAGTCATTACGGAGAAACTTTGTAGAAAATAGAGTTCATGGTAATTCGCAGTGGAGTTCGGAGACACCAGGTGTGTCTAAATCCACAGAGTACACTGTGGCAAACCACATGGGCGTTCTCTCATGACGGATTGAGTGCATAAAATAATCTGGGCTAAGCTGGTGTTTGGATCCTGTTGATTCTGTCCCATTAGCATTTCTCTGCAAGGTCTAGTTAGAGTTATAAAGGAAAATTAAAATAAAAAAATATATTTTTTATATATAAACCTCGGCCCCACCACTCAACATTAGTATATTCAGTCACAAGTGGCTGAAAATTAGCCTCCATCTCCTGTTGTCCTGCAGGAGGATCTTCAGAGCACCATCTGTGGTGATCATGTCCACTGAGCTGAAGGTCAAAGACTGGGGCTTCATTAGACGAAGACATGGAATCAGAGATGACATACACAGACCCAGGAACAGCGGTCGAGGTCGCGGTGCAGAAAAGCTCACAGCAAAATAAAGGTCAAGTCCTTCCAGCATGCTTACAGGTCGCCTTCGAATCACAGCTTTAAGATGTTTTAAAAGGGAACTCTCTGAAATGCAGTTGTGGAACATTCCCATGTTGCTATTTTAGGAAAAAACAGATGAAGCAGAAATACTCGTCATTAGTCGCACACACACATTACATGTTTGTTTATGTCTGAAAGTGGAATACATTTGAACAAAGGTCATATTAAAATATACCTTCTACAATCCCAACTCCGTTGGGTAATATTGTATTTTTCCACTTCAAGAAACACACAAAGACCACCCTCTAGGTTGAAGAACAGAAGATGTCTTGAGGTGATATCAAAAGATGAAACTAACAACAGGGGGCTTCTTCAAACCCTGGAGCTCCACAACAGAAAGCGTGAACTAAAACCATCTTTGAACAACACCTAGCCTCATACACAAAAGCATACGATCGAATCAAAGAGAGTCTGGTTTGACCCTGCAAGGCCTTGACAACACTTCTTCATCCAATGGTAATATCACACTTCTGGCTCCAGGTAATCCAAGTTGACAGACAGTGGGCTAGCATTCACATGTCTGAGTTTCGCTACCCATTAGAACGTTAATACGTTCCTGCAGATGGAACAGGGAGAAGACAGCTGTCCTGCTTTTACATTCAAACCATCACACACCACGAGGGATGCAACTGGGCCCAACAAATAAAGAAATAAGATTCCTCATCTTTATGTAAATGGAGATCATGCAACACCACCTCAGAGAGAGGGAGAGAGAGAGAGAGAGAGAGGGAGAGAGTGTGAGAGAGAGAGAGGCTGGGTCCTGGGTGGCAGCGGAGGGGCTGACTGCCGACAGCTGCACCCTCCTCGTGAGGTTTTAAGGGTCATCAACATTTAATGTCACATTAGTGGCTTCGTCGGGTCCCCTTTATCTACAGTGACAGTGTTGACTCAATTATGCACTCAGGCATGGTTCGCTTGGTCATGACAGAGCCTCTCTGACACCACCCTCACCCCTGTGTCAACCCTCCCTCCTCACCCCTCACCACTCTCTCCCCGACCCGGTATCTCCCCCCTCCTCCTCACCCTCCCTCCTCACCACTCTCTCCCCGACCCGGTATCTCCCCCCTCCTCCTCACCCTCCCTCCTCACCCCTCACCACTCTCTCCCCGACCCGGTATCTCCCCCCTCCTCCTCACCCCCTCCCTTAACTCACCCCACCACCACTCTCTCCTTCTCCTCACCCCTCAACCCCCCTCACCCCTCCATAGATCCTCCTCTACCATCCTGTCTCAGTGTCCTGGCTTTGAAGAGGATGAAAGTGACATGCCGGTTGTATGAGGCTTTTAAAGATATGTGCACACACACACATACTCAGACACACCCACTTAGACACACACACACACACACATGCAGTGAGCAGTAGCTGCTAAGCCCACAGCAGGATGATGCTCGCCCCTCCATCTTCCTCCTCCCGTTCCTCTGCTTGTCGCCGTCTGTGGACATCATCCTTCACAACAGACCCCGGCGGAGCTAACAGGAGGAACACCCTGCCTGTGTGGATCACGGATAAACCTACAATGTCCTTCGAAATCACTGCTCCTCCCCTCTTTGTTAGAGCTAAGAGGAGAAAGCCTTCCAGTCGGGTTGATAATCAGAGCAGGGAAAGGACAACAGGAAGTGGGGATGCTGTGAGTGCTGTGAGTCGCTCTCTATCCGTCGCTCTCTATCCGTCGCCCCGGGCTGTACCCAGGCTTGGAGTACAATGCTCAGTACACCTTCCCTTCACTCTGGAGGGGAAGTGACTTCCCAGGTGTCTGTGGACCATCTGTGAATCCCTGTGTGACATGGCTTGTAAAAAAAAAAAAAAAAAAGGCTGTACAAATAACATTGGATTGAAAATCCAAATAACGCCCTCCCGGAAAGCAAAACTATTTATCCGAAATAACTCTTAACCCAAAGTAATATTGTTACTGGCTCTGCATATCCTAGATCCAAACGGCTGTGCACTGCACTTTGATAAATGACACAGTCAGTCTGACTAAGACATGAAATAGAATGAGAGAGATAGAGATGGAAAGAGAGACAGAAAGAGATGGAAAGAGAGACAGATAGAGATGGAAAGAGAGACAGAAAGCTAGACGGACAGTGAATCAGACAATCTTACGTTGATATCCTCCAGATCCAAGGTGTTGAGGACCTGATCGTTGCGCTTCCACATTATCGGAGGTCTGTGCTCCCCGGTGATTGCACAGGTCAAGACGGCACTCTGGCCAACGGTTACCGTGGTGACGCTCAGCCTCTGGTCGTCGGGGAGGCGGAGCTGGAACACTTCTGCCGACAGAAACACACAACGTGATGAGACCACCTGCTCCTCACGCTGCCAGTGTGTGTGAGCTGGTGGGCTTTAGAGTGAGTGTGTGTGTGGATGTGCGCGTGTGTGTATATGTGTGCGTGTGTGCACATGTCTGTGTGTGTGTGTGTGTGTGTGCGTAATGCTGACTGTGGACACTTTACACATGTTCAATAATCAGGCTTGTTGGTTTGATGGAATATAGGAGACACGTGAGGGCCAAAGAGGCGGAATAATTGCAATAAAGTGTGTTTACCGGCATCCTTAATTTAATCAAGCCAAATAAACACAAAGTGGTTCATTTAGACGTGCTTGCACACATGCTTGCACAGGCACAACAACATTTCACATGTTTTATGGAAACATATGCTTAGAGAATTACACAAAGGCTCCACATACAGTATCTAGCGTCTGCTAAATGCATAAATGTAATGTAAATGTAGTTCGAACACAACTGTAACTGGTGTTATTTAAACACACTGACTGAAGATGCATGCATGGTAACGAACAATTTATTAATACCAAGCCAACTTCTCTAAAGACTTACACCTACCTTGTTTGATTCAATAAATTAAACACAAATGTTATTTTCTATAAAGAGAGTGGGTGTTTTATTCAACATCAAATAAAACCACAATTTATGTAATGTTTACAAAAAAATTGTTTCGTTATAAAAACATACCACGAAGACACTGCTGCAGTCCCTCCACACACAGCAAGTACCAAGTACCAACCAAGTGCTCTATAGAAAACCTATTTATAGCTCAGCAAAGACAAGTCTAACCAAACAGAAAGCTGTTTTGTGAGTGTGCGGTCAGCACATTCAGCTAAATGAGTATAATTTGTCCAATTATTCAATGAGACAATGAACACAATGTCATTACTCAAACCGTTTTCTATTTTGTTACATAACTGGACTTTGGTGAGCACGTTTTTTAATTTTTCCATTTGGGATAATGAGCGCCGATGCAAAGGAAACAGTGACTCAATTTGTTCTGCTCCTGAGGGCGTGAAATACAAAACCTAATGGATGGCCTGGTCTGGCAAACAGTGTATGCTCAGCAGAGCTGATGTGCAGCAGGAGAAGACCTTCAGTTATTAGTTGGTAGCTTCAGGAGCATTCGTGTTAACTCGCAACAACTTGGTTATTAAATATCGGCGTAGTTTTGCATCTGATTGCTACTTATTGCAGCATTGAACAGAGAAGACCTACTGGAGCTTAATCAGTGTAGTGTGGCTCTCTGACACCCCCTCCCCTCCTCCTCCCCCTCCCCCTCACACACACACACAGTATTACAACCATCACCATGTTGGTCATGTGTAAACCTCACTGTTGGAACTCTACATATCACACAGTGAAAGATGTTCTAGATGAAACAAGGCCTTGAAGGCTGGCCTTTACATTTACACAAACAACAAGAAGTGGAACGTCATCTACGATTCTCTCTCAGCAACAACAGTTCTTTGTAATGGAGTCTTCTGACAGCTGAATTAGCCAACGAATACATGAATGGCTGTTCCCACAATGTGGATAATGATTACTATTGATTTTGAGAAAGTGAAAGGAAGTTTCTTTGTTGGAACGGCACACAGAGAAAGCCATTGTGTGCAGTTTCTTAATTATCCCAAGTAACTTCTTATTAGGTTAGGGTTGATGGTCATGGCAGTCAAGTTACTCAGGTTACCACTTTGAATAAATGGCACATCTGTTACCTGTCTAGCAAAGGTGCAAAATGAAAAATGAGGGCGAGGGTAACATAAATATTTATAGAACAATTAGCGCAACTACACCTCAGTCTGAGGTACAGTCGCTGCCGTTTATTGCGATGAATCCCTTGAGCAACATTAAGATTTGAACAATAACTCAAAACTATGGCAATACTGGGTGAAATTGGAAAACAATCCCCACTGCCCACTAACCGCTATCAAACAGGAAACATTTCCATGTCAAATACATTTGCTCACAGTGCTACCTCCCACACGCATCCTCTCTCTCACATCCTCGTTCCACCGCTGGCGAAATGCTAACGCGTTCACTCATGTAAACACCCGTACCATTCAGTTTGCACAAAACAAAAACCCTGCACACAGTCAAGAGTTTTCTAGCGGTTTGCTGGGCGGCTCTCCTCTGGAGAAACAGCACGACTTTTCTCCCCCCTGACGTTTCATTAACAAGTCTGTTCTTCTTCACTTTCCTCCTCCCTACATCCTACATCCACTCCCGGAGCTCTATTAAGGTCCTCCTTGCTCTCGACCTGCTAACAGAACGCATGTTTCAATGCACGGCTGGGCTTTGCAGCTGGGGCCGATTGGAGAAGGATGTTCCAACACCATATCCCCCGGTAACACCCACCCTAACCGTTCAATTATACTCCCTTGTATCTTAATGGTTCTGGAATGTGCCTCGGAGCGACAAACTCGTTTCGCCGGCAATCTCTGAGGGGGACTGAAATGTGAACTTATGGGGGTGCTTTAAAGAAGAAGACAAAAAAAAACTGCCAGTCTCTCGTCGACGGCTTCTGGAAATGAACGACCCTGCACGCTGGAAGAATGACAATTTCTTCCACCAAGGTTGGGCTCTTGCCACAGTCTTGACACTTCGGCCCACCTCTTCAGTTGCTGATTTATCAAAACAGGAAGTGCTTCTGGCTTCCATCTATTTCCTGTCTGGTTTGGTAGTGGCAGAGCACCTCCCTGTGGGAGGGTCCAACCTTCAGCTTCCAGACTGTAATTAGTGATTAACGCTAAGGTCTGGGATTCTGCCTTTCTCTGGACGCGTCCCATAATGGGATGTTGCTCTGTGCCACTACCAGAGGTAAATCACCTTTGACACTGTAAGGAACGTGTTTGTCAGGAAAAATAGCTTGTGCCTGCAGGGCACAGCAATGATAAAGGAGAGAGAGGGAGAGAGAGAGATAGAGGGAGGAGAGATGGAGGGAGAGAGGGGGAGAGAGATAGAGGGAGGAGAGATGGAGGGAGAGAGGGGGAGAGAGATAGAGGGAGGAGAGATGGAGGGAGAGAGGGGGAGAGAGATAGAGGTAGAGAGGGGGAGAGAGATGGAGGGAGAGAGAGGGAGAGAGATTGAGGGAGAGAGATAGGGTGTTGAGAGATAGAGAGGTTGCTTTGCTTTAGCCGAAATTTACTTCCGACATTCTCTTTCATTATTACTAAACAATAAATAAACTGCATCACAGTATGCAAGTATGTTTCCACTCATGATTCAAATACCTCTGTTCATCCATCTGCAGTTAGCAGAACTACTGCACAGTGGTGCAGTAGATGGACTGACTTACCTGCTCCTCCATCCATCATGCCTGGCAGCAAACCATACCCAACACCTCCAATAATCACATTAGCTCCCGAAAGCGAACAGAAAAGAAACTGTGTGGGGGGGGGAAATCTCGTCGTCAAGGTTTTGTAAGTGAACGATGCCTGTAGGAGTTTAGCTAAAGGTTTCGCTGTTTTACCTGTGGTTTATCAGCTGGATCTTGGTTTCCATAGCAGCTGTCAGAGACGTCTAGTGGGACAATCCTACTTTGGTATGCAACATGGCCAAACACTCCCAATTGGACTCAAGTACCCAAGTACTTTTATGAGAAGAAGCCAGCGTGAAAATTCCTCTACGACGTGTTACAGTTTATCAAAGCGTGTCTCCCCACGACATGAGAAGAAATGGAATCAAACTACGCCTCATTTTTCTTTCTTGCTTTTTCCTTGAACAACCTCTTCCGAGGGCCCACTGCTGTCCATATCGTACTGCATTGCTTTATTTTTTTATTTTATTGAAGTCAATTTTGTTTTCGAGTGAGGTCTATTCCTTATCATGGGGCTACCGCAACTGTGAGTTATACTGATCGGCGTGTAGGCGTTTTTCTCAGAGTGTGGGCTGTTGAGGGCCTGGTTGATTGAGACGTGCTGACACACAGGAACACCGTCGTGAAGGACTGGAGCCAAGGGATTCTGATTCCACAAGAAAAGCAAAGCACAACGTTACTGAATTGTGGCGAACCTTCTTCTTTGTCGTCTTGAGCACGTCACACACAACAAGAGGTAGAGACTACAGTCAGCTGTTTACATGGAAACACTTGCCTCTCAGAGAACACTGATTGGAAATTAAGATTAAATTGTTGGTCTCAGTCGATTACCAGTAGATTTATAAAATTAGTTTTATACAATTACTGTAAATGTTAAAACTTTCAGATTTTTCTGAAATAACGCTCACTTTTAAGTACATATGACTTCAACAAACGACTTTATCAATCAAAGTACTAAAAAACATTAAGTAAAAGTACAAATCTTCTTACTAATCAACTAAATCTCTCAGACGACGAGTTAAAATGACCGTTGTAGCAAGTTGTTAGTGTTAACATCTTAGAGGTTTCCATTGGGAATGTATGCTAAATCTCATAGCCTTGGTTAACCCAAGAATATGCTTGATATGATAATGGGGAAAGGAAATAACCTCCTTGAAACCAAAGGGTTCGTTCAAACAGCAGCAGCTTTCTGTTAGAATTAGTTCCAAGTCAAGAGATACAATTGGCCATGGGTTTAAGAGAGAAAAGAAGAAAAATACCCCCTTGGGTATTGTTAAGCTCAAATTGGCCATTGTCTCCGCAACAGTACCTCCATGTGATATTGAGGAGTCTCTCTGACTAAAAAGAATATGGAAAACATTTCGGGGGGAAAAAACTTTAAAATGTTTATAATATATTCTCCAGAAATGCTCTGGAAACTCTCAAAGTAAGATGTGTTTTATGAATCCAATTTAGCAGCTCCCCTTGAAGCCTGTGAGCTGAATGCACTGTGGGAGCTTGTCGACAGAAAGCATGAGTATCCATTAATTGTCATCATGTCTAGAGAGATGGAGAACGCCAACATTTCCCTTAATAGAGGCAGGGCCCCTAGAAGAAGCCAGTGTGCCCTGAAGGACACTAGTCTGGGCTCATGCCTTCAGACATCTAATTATGATCCATGGAGAGAGCAGAGTTTAAGTCAACTCATTTTCCACATCTGCAAATGTACTGCTGATCCAAGGATTAGTCATCTTCAGAGGGCGTCAGGTAAGAGACGGAGTGAAAGATCTTATTATACCAAGCAGGACCCAAAGACAGAGCGTTTCTGCTTCGGTGACGACAATGCAGTTATTGTAAAAACTGCGCCCATTGTAAAAAGGCAATAAGCTCAGGATGTTATGGAATCACAACTGTAAGTTTTGCCCCCCCCCCCCTCCCCCCTCCCCCCCCTCGACAACACCTTTTAGATTCCTGCAATTCCCAAGCTCCACACATGCTCAGAATACCAGTCGCTTGTTTCGTTGGCCCGAGGTCTGTCGGCCCCACCTAGGTCTGCGTCGATACCGAGGTAACCGAACACCTCCAGCACCTTTGTCATCTACTCAGAAACACACACAGAAACACACACAGAAACCCAAGCCATGTACCGGACACCACGCTTGAAATGTTAGTTTGATAAAAAGCGTTGCAATCAGATATACCACCTGCCTGTTTCGAGTTCTCACACCAAGATTTCCAGAGACTTCCCTTGAGACTGACGATGGCTTATCTTTCTCTCTTGATGCTCTGCGCAGTCATTTATAGAACTGTGTGTGGATGACAATACATGGGCTATCTCTGCTGTGGCAGACGTCACTCATATCAGTAACATCATCTAATTAAAAGCTGCCACTCCGACACGTTTTCCTTACTGCTAGTTGAGACAAATTGATTTTCTCTTCTGTGTACGCAAAGGAGAAATGAATAATGCATAGACATTAAAGTCTTATCTTTAATAGTGACTAACGGCATTGCTGTGCTTTGAATGTTCCACAAAAGGTACAGTTTGCAGGGGCTTATTAGCAAACCAGGCACACCTACTGCACCAGACAGGTGCAGAGTCACCGAGAAACTAGTTCTGCTTCTTCAGCTTTTATCCATAACACTGTAATCAGAAATGTACTGACTCGAGGAATTTGCTTGCTAAGCTCAAGTTCTTACATCACATTACAAACATGATATCCAGCTCAATACACACCATTTCTCTATTGTCTTTGATAGTATGTATTTTTATAATATTGATAGATTAAAATCATTTGTTAGTGTTCTGGGAGGATAAATACTGGATAGTTGTAATAGTTTTGGCCACGTTTCCAGTGGAATGGAGACAGATGCCTGATGTTTGTGACTTTAAATGGCATTCACTGTTCAGTTTATCTCCAGCAGAGTAACATGATTGTCCTTAACAGATTTACCTTCAGATGAGAAGAATTAATGAAAAGATGACTTTTCACAATTCTGTCAGTGTTAAGAAAGGAGGCTGGTGACAAAAATCTTGTAAAGAGGCTGAAGACTGCAACACACTGCAGACCAGGAGAACAGACCCCAACAGCATTCACGAATCCTCACATGGACCCTCAGTAACGCAGAAATCAATATAAGTTTAAGAACTTAAAATGTAATTAAACACTGTATCTCAAGCTCACACTACAAACCAAAAGTACCAATACAATACCAGTGGCACAGAGGAGAGAAGAGAAGATAAAAGAGAGAGAAAGATGACAGAGGGAGAGACAGAGAGAGACAGACAGACAGAGTAAGAAAGAGACAGAGAGAGAGACAACATACATGAAGTAGATGCGTTAAGAGCCACACTCCTCCACAGAGAGAGCGGGCTCTGGCGTCTAAAACCACGCGTTTCCTTTGTAAGAAGTTCTGCCTGTAGGAGCTTCAGGGAACACTGAGAAAGTGAGCAGTGGCAGCGACTGCATCCCAACTCTTCAAGGAGACTCTCTTTCTTCCCTTCCGCCGCCTTCCTTGCTGTACGTGATTCGCCTGAAGGCCTGCACCCACACACGAGCCAGACGAGCAGAACAGCAGACAGGAGCAACGTGCTGCTTTTGTATCTTCTTGTCGGTCTTAGAAATGCATTACGTACCGAGAGCTGATGAGCGCCTGATTTCACAATGGCGGTTCATTACGGATTCGGTTTCCCCACGGAAGTGTCAACCCAGTGAAATGTCACAGCATATTGAGCGAGATGGAAATGTCAGAGTGGTATGAATCGGGAAGGAGAGGAAGGTGAGACAATCACATGAATGTGTTAACGCGACTTAGATCAGAGGAGGTACCTGTCATCCGTATGTCAAAACGAGGACTAGGAGATTTGATTGTTAAGCTCTTCCAATATTTGTTTAATGTCTTTTCACATTGTAACGTACTCACATTAAGGCAACAGCTGTCGTGCTTGAACTAGTCAGTGCAGTTTTAACACTCACAGAACTAGCACATCAAATTACAAGTGACTCACCATTCCCAGCGACACTAATTTCAAGCATAATCTAAACTTAAATTAGACACCATTTACTTTTATGGACTCCATAAGGCTGTGGTTTCAGATGGAAACAGGAATCCTGCACCTTCTGCTCCCACATGAAAGCCTTTGCTTCGGCTTCACTAGTGATCACTGCAGGCACAGCCACAGGAAACTATCAATTTACATCCATTACTGGCTCACAATGGACTGTTTTCTGATGTATTACAATGCCCATGTACTGCAGGCAATTTGACCTGAAAATATGACTAATGAGCTCCGTGTCTTCAGCAGGTTGTCTAATGATGGTACTTTGATCTAGCAACTGTATTACAGAACCCCTACTGGCATCAGGAAGGGAGGACAAAGATACGTTGTGGAAGCATGAAAGCGTGAAGTTACACATAAATGACACTGCTGTAAAACTGCCAACTCTCATAATAGAATCTGACTGTGTCATGCTGTGTTTCTGTCGAAAAAATGTATCCATTAGCGCACAGATGGTGTGTGTACAAGTCCGTTATGAGGGATTTGGTCACGTGGATGAAATTATTCATTTTGCAAGTCCGCTCTGAGAAGCAGTTCACTCTTTACGTTTCATTGTCGTTTACAAGGCAGACTGGTCTAGAACGAGGAAAGCAAACTGTGTGTGCAACGCTGCACGGCCGTGAACACGCCGTGGATGTAACGAGCCATTCCGACAGAAGTGAATGTTGCAGAAAGCCTTGTGTTGTGAAAGCGAATATTCCCACCTCTCACCTGGTGGTTCTGTCACTTACCGAAGGCTTTGTAGAATTCATCCTTGGCCAGGCTCTCATCCCCATTGATGTCGTTGTATTTGAGGAGGTCAAACAATGTGCACTCCGAGACACCCTTGGACAGACCTTCTTGCTTGATCACCTGCAAGGGACAATGACAGATGACCGTGATGTTCAGTTGGGATAAATCAGACAATTCAGTACAGTTAGCCTTTTTCCTGTACCTCTAAAAGCAAAAAAGTTAAAAGTTAATATCGAAACACTAATTAAAACATCACTTTTGTAACGAAATGTTCAAAACGAAGATTCGGAATTGAAATGTTTCCCAGCATCACAGAAGCTGAGCTGAGCTGAAACATTTCTGCTGAAATGAAACTATATTTGTCCTTTGAAGTTGTGTGTATTGTCAAAGGAACTGGTCCTTTCTCAGTAACAGGAGATATGAAATGAAAGCGACATGCAAGCCTTAGAGGACCAGCTCTGTCTTCCTCTCATTCATAGCGAGAGAGGGCAGGCTCTGGCTCTCCTCTCATTCATAGAGAGAGAGGGCCAGCTCTGGCTCTCCTCTCATTCATAGAGAGAGAGGGCAGGCTCTGGCTCTCCTCTCTTTAGTGAAAGACAAACAACATCGGATAGAATTCACTCAAGTATAAATCACAACAGATACATTGGTAGAGAAAAGCTCAATGCTGATGTTTGTTTTGAAAGCAGAGGTGTTTGAGAAAGCAGACCAGTAATAGATGTCTTAAGCTTTATGTCGGCATTCGCTTTCCCTCCACTACAGACGCTTTAGACCCGAACACGCCTTTTTTAAATGTTCCATTCCACTTGAAATATGATAAAGTCACAACAAGCTGCAGGGACGCATGGTTGGGCCATCCATCTTCCTGCGTCAGCTGTCGCCAGTCTGATTGGACGAGACAGCGTAGCGCATCATGGCCAGAGTCTTGTTCCTCTTCTCTAGTATTTCCTGAGGAAAGGCTTCTGAAGTTCAACATGCTTCTAACTATGATGAATGTTTCTCTCGTGTCCGGACAAATTAAATTAATTGTCATTGTCAATAATGCATGAAGAAGGATATTTGTTTTTTAAAAGTTAACTTAAGATTTGAAGTTAATTAAAAAAATTATACAAATTGTATGTCAATTTATGTAAAATTATAAAATATATAAAATTATAGAGTAATAACAGCAACAATACTGTATAAACTAGTTTTGAGGCATCACCTCGTTGCATGTCAGCCTCATGTCTCTTTCTAAATCCCTTTATAGACCCTGTAAAGGGGCTTATAGGTCAGCTAATCTATACACAGTTTAATGGATGTGTTGTGCTATATTTACACAGTACACACACCCAGTTTATCCACAGCGGTCTAAAATATGCATTACATAGAGTATATCTTATAACTCTGACATATATCCCTAACTTTGACTTGCCCAATGGGAGGTCTTTGATTTCAGTTTACTAATGTTAGAGGGCAAGCTGACTCCTACGCCTTCATGCCCACAGTCTGGTTCTTAAATGTTTTATGATGTAGCTTCTCCCACTGTCCTGGTCTGCAGTCAGGGTCATCTTCAAGCCAGGTCAGACTCCAGTCTGGTCTGTTTTTACTGTTTCATCAAGCATCAAAGGAAGACCTGTATATACATTTTTAGCTCTTCACCTTCAGTCATACACACACAGACACAAACAGAATTACATCCAGACACAAACACACACGAACACACACGACACAAACATCCATACACACAAACACACAATAACACGAACACAGCATTTGAACTAAACGAAGCGCAACATGACAAAACACAAACAGGTGTGACGCGTGTTCAGCTGCTGTCTGTGTCAACACCTCCCTCCACCCCACCTCCCTCCACCACACCTCCCTCCACCACAGGACATTACACCTTCAGCAAACTGCAACAACCCTCTCACAGTTAAACACCACATGCTGCCGTAAGACTGCCGTCACTGGGCACGATTAAAAAAAAACGAGTGCCGATATTAATGTTTTTGAATTTTGTGTTCGAACGATTTCCTGGAATGACGAGTGAATGAGAGAACACCACAATACATTTAGCAGACACTCTTATCCAGAGCGACTTACAGTAAGTACAGGGACATTCTCCCCGAAGCAAGTAGGGTGAAGTGCCTTGCCCAAGGAAACAACGTCAATTGGCACGGCCGGGAATCGAACCAACAACCTTCTGATTAATAGCCCGACTCCTTAACCGCTCCCTAACCGCTCAGCCATCTGACCCCCACACTCTTGAGTGTGCAAGTATAAGCACTGTATTTATCCAGCCAGTGTCAATATTCACATATGTTTCCCTGAGACCAGAGGCCTGAGCTTGAACACCCCAGATACACCGTACACTCACTTCTCCATCTGTCCTTTAAATAATGTTTGACCAGATTGTGACATTCAACCACCTGGGAAGACAGAATCATGGCAGATTTTGGCTGTAGCCTGAGGCTCTTTAAATAGTTAAGGCGTCTATCATTGTCAGCCATGCAGCAGTCGTACCGCAATATTGTGTCAAACAGTACCAAAAGGGCAGCCTTTATTTGCATATTAAAAAAAGTAAGACAGTTTTCACTTTATTATGTATTTCACTGGCTGTGTGTGGGTTTTGCCCTTATACCACAGCATAAAAAACACCCTTATGTAAAAATATGTAAATTATATGAGAATACAGTATAATAATATTAAGATTGTTGGCAGTGATCAAATGGGAATCCTGGGATTCTAAATTGTAAATGCATAACAATACAAACCCAGACTCTCCCTTCTGTCTGAGACAGACAGGACTAATCGCTTCGCCCTAGGCTGTGTGAGTATGTGGCCAGCCTCAGAACAGTTGAAGGGTTATTAAACCAGGAAGACTTGCTTACCTTTTCAATTATTCAAATGCATGCCATTTAAAGCCAGACCTCAGGTACTGTGAGACATTTCTTTTCACTGTGTGCGCAAATGTCTCTATTCTCATGCAAGCCAAAAAAAATCTCTCTTCAGCCATTTTTTTTTTGGCAGAAACAGTCGAGGCTCACAATCTTCCCCTAGCAGGAGTTTCATTTGACCCGGATTACATTTTAAAAGATACAGTATAACAACAGTTCACGCTCCTCTCTTTCCAAACCCAGACTAACCTGAAGGCCAGTGTAATGGAGCAGTGCTGTAGGTTATCAAGATGGCTCCATTTACTTCATGTTGACTAGAATAAAATACTGTAGATATGATTCGGGGGCTTTCCTCTTTTCTTCTGAGGAAAGCGGAGACAGACTGAGCAATTCCTCCGACTCTTCAAAGGAAAGGTCTGCGTTTATGGTACTGTGGTACTGTGTGGTGCTGTGCTGTGTGGTACTGTGTGGTGATGTGCTGTGTGGTGCTGTGTGGTGCTGTGCTGTGTGGTACTGTGTGGTGATGTGTGGTGCTGTGTGGTGCTGTGCTGTGTGGTACTGTGTGGTGATGTGTGGTGCTGTGTGGTGCTGTGCTGTGTGGTACTGTGTGGTGATGTGTGGTGCTGTGTGGTGCTGTACAAGGTGGTTTCTCTGGAGCTCACCTGGGAGAGCTCGCTGCTGTCAACTCTCCCGCTACTGTCGGCATCAAAGCGTTTGAAGATGACGTCCACCAGCTGCTTCCTGGCGGCCATGTTGTCTTTATGACCTCCATTGTTGCCGGACCCCATGTACCTCTGGTCATACAGGTCCAGAATTTTGTTCTTCAGTCCACGGTAGTCACTCAATCGGCAGTTATCATCTGCAGAAACAGAAAGATGAAATGTTACCTAGTAACCGTAACCTAGTAAGAGCTGCTATTGGGAAAGCAGATTCAAATCCATGTCCCTGACACAGCTAGAACTCTAAAGTCGGTTGTAACATAGAAAACCTTTTAAAACACGTAATTTACTCCGTCAGTGTCACAATGGCAACACACTAAAGCTGTTTCCACACTGTAGCAGTATGCTGTAGTAATCGGCTGCGAGGCCTCGTACCTTTCACGTAGTTTATTTACTGAGAAATAATACGTCAGACTAGAGTTTAATGACTCTTAATGAGACAAGACACAAGCTAATAACGTTAATACTTGCTGCCAATGGAATAACAGTGTCAACCACCATGCATCCAACATGACATATCAGTCATCTGGGATCACATTTGTCGAGAACATCACACAAATGAGAGAAACCGTGTAGCACTCGACAGCTCTGAGAGACCAGCCAATCAACCCGGCCCACAGAGATGTCAGGAACATTTAGATTTAGCCGGAGAACATGATTTTAAGTATTGCACCGTATGTGGGTGCATGCGGCGTGATTGTAACTGAACCAAATACCACTCTGTCTGAGAGCTTTCACTGGCTTTCGATGCCACAAACATCGACTTCAATACTCCTCGACTTCAATCCAAGCGAAGAAACCCACAGTAGGAGCGAACCGTCTGACGAGCAGACTCACAGCGTCAATGTCAAACATTGCAACCGACAGCGAAAGAAAAGAAAACACTTTTTTTTTTTTGTGACCCTCCATCGATGAAGACACATCAAGCACGACAAACAGATGAAAGGTTGCTTGTCTGAGCAGAGAACAAGGAGAAATCGCCTAATGACTGGAACCTCTCGTCAACAACTTCCGCTGCTCTACTTTTTAACTCTCAAACCCAGTGAAGTGTCGTTACGGCATCAACAAACACCCTTTTCTAGTGTAATCTGGTGCTAACAACGTTAGCTAGATACAGTGCCGTCAAAACTAGTCTGTCAGACTAGTTTTGGGTTCACCAGACCAGCTTCTCTGGTTTCTCAGTGCCACTGGTTGTGGTGTGCAGAACATCATAAAATGGCCTCTGTTTTGACAAGCCTGGGTGACAGAAAAGCTGCCTTCCTAAGAAATGGCTGAATGAATAAAAGATAAATGGCTGCTAGCCTAGCCCTGGGGATATGAAGGTCAGTGTAGTCGCAAGCAGGTGCACATACAGTACGACACACACACACTCTGTAAACTCCTAGTCTACACACACACACACACAAACACAGAACACTCCTGCAATCTGCACACATGCACGCCAGCAGCATTCATTAAGTACATTTGACTTAACTTTCTTGAGCAAATAACCTTTCTTTTCATACACCCTGAGTGGATGTTAAGCTGTCAAGCGGGGGTCTTTTGAATGAATGCCAACGTGAAGGAGACGAACACTGGGGTCCAAGCTGTGAAAGACACCGGGTGTCTGGCTTCCGTTTCCTACCACTTAAGGTCTTAGTTAAACACTTGGCTGTTCTGATGACTGATGAGGCTTCTTTGTAGCTCCTTCTGAATCGATGAGTTTGTGTCAGCGAGTCTCTGACCTTCCCCCTGCCAACCGTAACCGAAGATGTTCAAATCTGCTTGATGAATAGTCTAGGCCCCCCCAATCTGGTATTCCGCCGAGCATGCATGTAAAGCTTGAGGGACACGTGTGAACAGTGTTGCCAATCTAACGACTTTGTCGGTAGAATTAGCGACTTTTCAATTTCGCTAGCGACAAAAAATCTCATTTTGCGACTTGTGAAAAATCCGGCGACTTTCTGCTAGGCCTACTTCAGAAATCAACAGCAGAATAACTGTAATTGCACTTCGGAGATTTTTTGGGGGGGCAAAACTGCGTGTGGAGGCTTGTCTCTTTAAGGATTGTTAAGATTATTTCCCTTCGAGTGCCTGAACAAAGTGTGCGCAAAGTACCAAACTCAGCGTCACTAAGGGAACGGGTCGTTTACAACCGTCGAAGATCAGCGTTGTCCTTTAATGAACTCGCTCCTCAAAGTCAAACGCTGGGGTAACTGACCCTCGGAGAACGTTTATTTTACACTGCACAACGACCTCGGGCAGGGGAGAGCTGCTCTCTGGGGAGACGTACTCACACAGTAATAGATAGACCGTCAACATAGGCCGCCTTCCAACGGCTTTTCTCAACATCGCTCATGTTGGGAAACGAGCGGCTGCTCCCGAACGAGAGAGAGAGAGAGACCGAGAGAGAGAGACAGAGAGAGAGAGACCGAGAGAGAGAGACAGAGAGAGAGAGACCGAGAGAGAGACCGAGAGAGAGAGACAGAGAGAGAGAGACCGAGAGAGAGAGACCGAGAGAGAGAGACAGAGAGAGAGAGACCGAGAGAGAGAGACCGAGAGAGAGAGACCGAGAGAGAGAGACAGAGAGAGATCGAGAGAGAGAAAGAAAGATCGAGAGAAACCGAAAGAGAGAAAGACAGAGAGAGATCGAGAGAGAGAAAGATCGAGAGAGAATCCGAGAGAGAGAGACAGATCGAGAGAGAGAGACAGATCGAGAGAGACAGACAGAGAGATCGAGAGACAGAGAGAGAGACATAGAGAGACATAGAGAGGCTACAGAGAGCCACGGTCACGGCTGACTGGTCCTAGCGATGAGGGGAAGACAGTGTAAAGTATTTGTTAATTCCTTTTTTAATATCAGTCATCGTCCCGTAGCCTATAGTACCGTCCGGTTTCGCAGCTTGCCAACCTTGTTTTTGACAAATGATCCTGGTCACGGCGGGCGGGCGCGACGCAAAGTGGCTCGCTCAGCTCAGTCGCCACAGCTCCGTTGCGTGTTATTAATTGTAATGGTCTGCTGAAATAATTTGCAGGTCAAGTCCCCTTCCAGGGAGGAAGATATATGGAGGCACCGGGTGCCTGTATGCAGCGTGTATTGATTGCGGGCCTGACTGACGAATACGCTGGGAATCATCTATCGAGGGAGGCCGACACACCACTGAGGAGGAGCTGTCGAGAAAGCTAGACAGGACCGGGGCGTTCAACGAGAGGGATAGGCCGCTCGTAGGGTCCAGCGGCGTGGCAGTGCATCACGCCCGTTTCCATGGCTGCGGGGTGGGAAGGCTGAGGAGGAACTCTCTCTTTTTCTGCAGAGTCATCTTTGTTTTCATCGTCAATAACAGATGAGAATGTCCGAGTCAAGATGAGAAACGCGGGGGGAAAGACAGCGCGTGGCCCGTCAATACGCTGGTGAGATCACTTTGTTGTAATTAAATCCTCAGTAGTCTGTCTTCAATCTGAGCTATGGATTCGGGACTCGGGATGAAAGGACCAATCAGGGCTTGTTTCCTCATTTATCAATCAACGCATAGATAAAACGAGAGTCTTATTTGACGATAATAAATTAATCTGTGAAACAAACACAATAATTCTCTCCACAGAGAACTGTTATTAAATCAATAATTTCCCAGCGCCACTATCATTTGACTATACCAGACCGCTGTTTACCCATGATGCGTAATTGAACTATTATTAATGATGACAATAATACTGATTGACCCTAATGCATGTGTTTACAGTCTACTTTGTTATCAGGATTTTGTGACAAGGAATAAGCCATAGCAGCGGTAAACAGCCTCCTCTCCTCCCAGCTGCCTGTCCTCCAGGCCCTCTGTCCTCCCAGCTGCCTGTCCTCCAGGCCCTCTGTCCTCCAGGCCCTCTGTCCTCCAGGCCCTCTGTCCTCCAGGCCCTCTGTCCTCCCAGCTGCCTGTCCTCCAGGCCCTCTGTCCTCCAGGCCCTCTGTCCTCCCAGCTGCCTGTCCTCCAGGCCCTCTGTCCTCCCAGCTGCCTGTCCTCCAGGCCCTCTGTCCTCCCAGCTGCCTGTCCTCCAGGCCCTCTGTCCTCCAGGCCCTCTCTCCTCCCAGCTGCCTGTCCTCCAGGCCCTCTGTCCTCCAGGCCCTCTGTCCTCCCAGCTGCCTGTCCTCCAGGCCCTCTGTCCTCCAGGCCCTCTGTCCTCCCAGCTGCCTGTCCTCCAGGCCCTCTGTCCTCCAGGCCCTCTGCTTTCAGCAGCACTGCTGCTTTATATGTAAAGAAAGACCAGTCAGCTGAATAACCTGTGTCCACCAACACCTCCCTCCCTCCTTCAGGGTTCGACAGGTACCAGCATCCCTCCCCTCTTCTCCCTCCTTCCTTCCTTCCCTCCCTCCTTCCCTCCCTCCTTCCCTCCTTCCCTCCTTCCCTCCCTCCTTCCCTCCCCCTCCCCCTCCTCCTCCTCCCCCCTCAGTCCAACATCCCTAACGGCACCTTGTTGTTGATCTGCTGTTCCTCTCCAGGTGCTGATTGGCTGATTGGGCGAGCCACAGCCAGGTGGAGCAGATGCTCACAGAGGTGAAGCTGGTGCAGACAGGCCCACCAGGGACTGCAGCCCCGGAGCCGTCTGCAGCTGGGTCCAGCCAGTCAAATGCTGCATACATGATACTCTCTCCTGTCAACCCCACTTTATAGTAGCCGCCTCTCGTGAGCTGCAACACTAAGCTTCCACCATCTACCTCTCGTCACCTCTCCTCTTATCTCCTCTCATCTCCCCTCCTCTCCCCCCTCCCCTCCCCTCCCCTCCGGCGCTTCAGTTAAGAAAGCCTCCCTCCCGCAGGCTCCCTACCCTGCCCCCCCCACCTCCCCTCCCTCCCTCCTTCAGGTACCAACCTCCCTCCCCCCTCCACAGGTACCGCTGCCTCCTGCCATGGATCAAACTGCTGCAGCGTGACAACTCAGCTACCCAAACCAGAGGTCATTGATTGCAATCTTAAAGACCAACTAGAGGTGTCATTGCCGCAACACCTGACTGGATCTGGAATGGATATCTGGGCAGTGGGCCACGAAGCCACCCCAGCATCTCTCTCCCAGGCATCCAGCATCTCTCCCTCCAACATCCCTCTCCCAGGCATCCAGCATCTCTCCCTCCAACATCCCTCTCCCCAGCATCCAGCATCTCTCCCTCCAACATCCCTCTCCCAGCATCCAGCATCTCTCCCTCCAACATCCCTCTCCCCAGCATCCAGCATCTCTCCCTCCAACATCCCTCTCCCAGGCATCCAGCATCTCTCCCTCCAACATCCCTCTCCCAGGCATCCAGCATCTCTCCCTCCAACATCCCTCTCCCCAGCATCCAGCATCTCTCCCTCCAACATCCCTCTCCCAGGCATCCAGCATCTCTCCCTCCAACATCCCTCTCCCAGGCATCCAGCATCTCTCCCTCCAACATCCCTCTCCCCAGCATCCAGCATCTCTCCCTCCAACATCCCTCTCCCAGGCATCCAGCATCTCTCCCTCCAACATCCCTCTCCCCAGCATCCAGCATCTCTCCCTCCAACATCCCTCTCCCCAGCATCCAGCATCTCTCCCTTCAACATCCCTCTCCCAGGCATCCAGCATCTCTCCCTCCAACATCCCTCTCCCAGCATCCAGCATCTCTCCCCAGCATCCAGCATCTCTTCCCAGTCCCACATCAGAATGTATGTACATATCCTGAATTCATATCTTTGGTGTGAAAAACTGAAGCAGTGGCCACCAATCCCAGCTGGCCGTTGGCTTTCGACCTCTACTCGTCTGCCAGAAATCTAATCGGCACGGCTGGTCAGCATGTTTAACACAGAGAGGACTTTGAGAATAAAATAACCATGAGGTTATTCTTTTTCAAACTTCTACCAGAAAACTGTTATTCCCATTCTTTCAGGTCCAAACTTGTTTGACAAACACTGACAGAACTCTTCACAGAAACTTCACAGACATATTCTGACTCATTTCTCTGCCTCTCTTTCACTCTGTCTTTCTGTCTCTCTCCATCTGTCTCTCTCTCCATCTGTCTCTATCTCCTTCTGTCTCTCACTCTTTCACCCTGTCTTTGTGTCTCTCCATGTCTCTCTCTCCTTCTGTCTCTCACTCTTTCTCTATCATTCTGTCTCTGTTTGCTCTGTGTCTCTCTCTCTCATTGCCTCTCTCTCATTAAGTCACAAACCACAACACTCTGGTCCGATCCTCACAGCTTGTGATGGATATCTTCCTCCGTTCCAGAAGAGTAATCTCCTCCCGTGAGGATATCCTCTTTTCATTCTATCTCTGTCTCCTTCCTGCCTCGCCACAGCCTCCCCGGGTGGCCCGACACTCCCGCTCTCACCTCTAATTTGGTTTTCTTCACTTCGCTACCTGGTCCTCAGTTCCTCTCTCCATCCTTCTACCTTCGAGCCATCACTTCCCTTTCTTCTACCACTCCCTCACGTTTGAAGGGATCATTATCAGCTACAAGACCAGCAGCCCATCGTAAACTCGTCTTTGAGGGGGAGAACATCTCTGAGTTTCAGGACTGAGGAGTCTTTTATTAGAGCCGTTCAACACTCTGAGAACAATGAAGTGGAAACAGATGTGCTCCCCATGCAGGCATTCTAATGTGACAAGACGCCTTGAGATTATTTCTGTCAATTTCCTGCCTTCCTGGCGATGAAGGAAACAGTCTCATCTCTCGTTGCCTTCACAGTGTGTATAACAGACAGTGTATGTGGAGAGTCCTAATTAACACACACATTCTCCAGACCCAGTGAAGATGGTGGAGGTCTGTACAGTTGACAGGTTTAGCCGGTTCAGAAACATCGCTGCCCCTGGCGTCGCCTTTCTTGACAGTATTTGTGTGTGTGTGTTTGTGCACGGATGTGTGCTAGCGTGTGTATGAGCGAGCACGCATGTGTGTGCGTGACTGTGTGTGAATGCACGTGCGTGCGAGCCTGTATGATTGCATATGTGCAGCTGTGTGTGTGTATGTGTGTGGTTGTGTATGTGTGGTTGTGTGTATACACGTGTGTGTTTGTGTGCTCTCCTGCTCTCCCGTACTGGCGGATCCCCCTGGTGTTCATTAGGTGCTGCAGACTGCTTTGGTGGCGAGGCTTGTTGACATGATGGAGGATTGGCGACCCCAGGGCTCAGGAAGAACACAGCCCAGCCACAGATCAAATCAGCGCACACATCCAGATCTATATCTGGCCTACTGGAAGGGCCGGGGAACAGGGCGGCTCTGCGATGCGGCGAGGAGGAGGGAGGAGAAGTGTGCTCCACAGACACCACACTGACAGGAGAACACCAGCTCCTTACGCGGGCGAGCTCTCTGTTTAAAGATGCGCTCGCACACATTACCACAGGTCAGCGCGGCGTGAGACTGGCCCCAGCCCTTGCAGTGACGAACTGTTCATTTTCAGTCTTCGAGACGGAGCTCTCTCGCTGACTCGCCCACCCCGTCGCCACGGCGACGTCCTCACACATCTGACCCCCTGACCCTCGCCAAGCGAGAACAAATGGATGGTTCCTAAAAAGGATTATTATGTTTCTATTGATCTAAAATGTACCCTGTAAACACCCCAGACTATACAGTCAGCACCTGAGGAGTGTCTGTTTATTGACGTCCACAATCAAACAACAGAAGCACCAACTGAACTGACTGAATCGATATGCCTGTGAAGACAACAACTGTTATACGGCATGTGTCTAATCTTCATCAAATATATTCACTGTACAATCCAAGCCCGCGACCGAATAGTGTGGAAGGTGTCCCTTCTGAATCCAGCATGTTAGCTGAAGTAATCCTCTTTTACCTCGGACATGACTCCACCCAACACAAGCTCTAAGGGTCATTTCACCAAACGAATGAGGTCTGAGTCTGGTGGGTCACCCAATATTTATTCTGGGTCCAATGGGAGCATTTCTCTTTCTGACGGTCTGAAAACTGACTGGTTTCTGATATATGATGTCATCTGCTGTGCTGGCAGTCTGTTCCTGGTTCCTGTCAGACACACTTGGCAGCCTCTCGTTCATCCTGATGGAGACACCAAGGTGAGGTCTTGACTAGCTCCCAAGGGTACCCTCTCACACAGAATACGATCCCTCTCTCTTATAAACCAACGGTAAAAGTGACCTTCAACTTCTTGTTTTCCTACAAATAAAAGTTTTATTAAATTTTTGTTCCAAGGAGCCCAAAAGACTTGATTCACAGTCCTGTGTTACACTCTGAGATATTGATCAGGATTTCTTTTCAGGGCCTCACCTGCGGCACGGAGCGATCTCAGGTGAACTCCAGGTAGTCGCCAGCATCGACAGATTCAGTGCATTTGTCTGTGTCACAAGGCTACATCACTGTTCAGGGACAGGCTCATGCCTTCACATTAGGAGAGTGGTGTGTGTGGTGTGTTGTGTGGAGGGTTGTGTGTGTGGTGTGGGGTGTGTTGTGGTATGGGGTGTGTTGTGTAGTGTGTGCTGTGAGGGGTGTGTGGAGTGTGTGTTGTGTGGAGAGTTGTGTGTGTGGAGTGGGGTGTGTTGTGGTGTAGGGTGTGTTGTGTAGTATGTGGTGTGAGGGGTGTGTGGAGTGTGTGTTGTGTAAGGGATGTGTGCAGTGTAGGGTGTGTATGTTGTGTGTGGCGTGTGAGGGTGGTGTGTGGAGAGTGGTGTGTTTGATGTGTAGTGCACCTTCACCCTCCCCCCCTCACACACTACCCCAATCCCCTACTCTCTCTCTGACTCACTAACACGCAGCTTCAAGCAATCTTGGCAGCAATTGTTTGGTTTCATTTCTCCAAATTGTTCAGAGAAGATGAAATCGAGAACAGAGAGTTGGAGGCAGGTGCAGGTGGGAGCCAAGGGGAGAGAGAAAAAGGGGAAGAGAGAAAGAAAGATAGAAAGGGATGGAAAGACTGTGATCTGAATAGTATGGGACTTTTATATCACAAACATGAATATTATAGAATCCGATATTATGGATACACTTTCAACGTAGCAGAAATCCTGCTTCACTCTCAGTCCAGTGGAGTGCACGCAGACTAAATCCCTTCTGAGAGAAAAAAACGAACGAACTCTCTATTCAGTATTCGACACGCATCCCAAATGAAACAGTCCAAAGTAATATAAAACAAAAGTATGATCTTACAAGGGTAGCAACTGTTGATGATTCATGTTTGAATCACTCATTTCAGCAGTCGTTTCAACACACTTGTGATGGCGTCGTTCACCGTGTCAACACATAACTGTGCACTCCAGGGGGCCTTTACATCAAAACAAGTTTAATTGGCTAATTTATCATATTATTGTTTTGTGTCTACCATCCAGCCTTCAACGTGCACGATTGATGAAATAATTGGTCATTTTAGGGTCCGTAATGAACAAAAAATGAATAAGGCCGTATTTGAAGCCGAGCTCTGCTATAAACACACACGTCAATCAAAGACGGTGGATGTTTATCTTAGACAGGCTAACCAGCGGGGGGCTCCGTCATGGCTACTTAGCTGATACAATAAGCTGCATTGACATGCAAGGGGAGTCCATCCACCTTTTTGGTGCAGGTTTGAAAGGGATGTGCAGTGCTCCTGTGAGGTATTTACCTAACGCGAGAGGCCACAACAGAGCCTGGCTAGTTAGTAGAGCAGGAGGAAGACTTGCTCTTTCCACTAGTCTCTGTTGGGACTGATCTATCGGTGGTTTTAGTGTGGTTTACCCTTAAGGCTCGTGGTGGACTGTGTAAATTGTGAGGTAAGTTTACGATGCTACTTAAAAGACGGATTTTATAGTCAAATGCATAATGCATTATTATTTATGTGAATATCAGAATATACACACACACACAAAAGGAACGGTTACGATGTTTTGTTTCTTTAGCACCACAATCCAACAAGCCTCGAAGCAATTTGGGTAAAATGGCAAATGCAGCTGTGACAGTTTGATTGCCCTGTGGTTTAGGAGGTTTGAAGTCAACTCATGCAGCAAAGGCTCACTGAGTAGCTGTTTGTTTTGAAGCAAATCACCACGGCTCATATGCTCACGTCTCTCCCGCTCTCGTAACGAACCTTCGAGAGGTTCCCAAGCTTGCTTTTTGACAACGCCTTGCAACATGAGAAGACTAGGAGGACAGAGAGGAGACCGTATGCATCTTTCTGGAAGTCTCCAGAATGTTTAGGGAGATGCTCCCGCCTTAAGGTGCTTCTCGTCCTTTCAGGATACGGTGGCGTACCTACTAGCTCTAGCTCTAGGATTAGGTTATTCCTACTTGGGAAAAAAGGTGTCTTGAGTTTAGGTTCTGCTTTCTGTCAGCTACTCCTGTCTAAAAACAAGCAACAAGTGCATGGTGGGAAGGGTGGAAATGACACGCGGAGCCCCTGGAGGGCCGTGTGAATAATAGGTGTGAGCTGTCAAACAAACGAGCACCCAGAGATAAAACGCAAACAGAAAATTGCGCTATTCGTCTATTTTCAACCATCCTTGAAGACTACCTTCAATTGTATCAGGTAACTGTTTGAACATCTAGCTTTAACTTTTATTATGATGAAATTCAAGCTCTACGAGTGAAGGCATGATAGGACTGGTTACAGTACACAACCGTGGAGACACGGAACACTAGACACAAAGACAATTGGAATTCCTCACTAAGATCTCTTCCTGTTGCAGTCAAATTTGTCCACAAAAGGTCCCTTCACTTTAGTTTAAAGCAATTTCATATCTAAAGATGTTCAGAAATAAATAATCCATCTTCATTCTGCTTTAATAAAAAGAGAAGAAGACTGTAGGATATCTGTGACAGTCCTGTAATGATGAGCTGCTGGAGGTTCAGAATAAGCTGCAACAATCAATATCAGCTATGATGTCTATTCTGCTCTAAATTGCTCCATCACAACATATTGAGCCTTCTTTTCAAAAGGGATCCTGTTCCGGCAAAGTTCAAACTAAATCCAACCGCATTTTCAATGCAGCAGCGAGATTATATCACTTTGATTCTGAAGCGATCCTGTGGTTACCCTCTGAGTTCACATCGCACTTTTGCCTCCAGTTTCAAAGCTACAAAAAAAACGTCCAAATCACCAGTCTAGATCTAGTCTTTTGTTCTCAGTGTCAGTCTGGGTTCTCGTGACAGGTCTGACTCACATATCGCCTTCATTCACAAAATATCATACGTTTGGTCTCAAAATGCCAACGGCTTATTTAATTTCTGGGGGAAAAGTCACCATTTATTGATTTTAATGTCTCCTTTTTTGTAGTTGAGACTTGTTCCATGTTTGCTCATGAGTCATATCAAGCCATTATCCCTCCCTTCATTCGAGTCATGTTGCTCTGTGATTACTCACTTCGATCTCCTGTGAGCCCTGGCTTCTCAGCGAAGGAGAGCAAATCCTTTCCTTAAACACAGCATTTAACACTGCCACCAACCCATCAATTGTCACCATTTCTGGACTTTCAGGTCACCCGAACCCCGAAACTACGTCGTTTCTGTTCGATACGAATGGTTTGTACCTCAACCCCAAGGCTAGGTTGTGACAGTTAGGACTCAACGGCAAATATTTTCAGGACTGAATTGTAGAGACACACCAGTGGTCTGTATTTAAGAAGCTTTGACCGCGTGGTTTATAAAGTAAGTGGCTTGCTGTGTCTGTGTATCCTGTCGGACGTGTCCATGCACAGCTCTTAGTCACAGACACACCAAACTCACCCCGATCAGCTCTTCGTCAACATCAGATCAGATCGTAATCTGACTGGATTGAGCCAGAAAATCTAATCTGGCTTTCACAGTGTCAGAGCAGTTGGGCATTCACTCGTTTCACACATTTAAGTATTAAAGTGCAGCAGCCTACACATTTGGGGATGTTGACCGCAACACACAAAACCGTACCAAACCCGACATGCAGAGGGACCCAGGGGACAACGCTAGCCACATGCCCTTGAAAGCTTAATGATCCACAAGCCCAGATTTAATGAGGAGCGTCTCTTTGGTGGCGGTTGCCAGTGACGATGCAGGAGAAGGCACCTCATGTCTCCCAGGAAGGCTCACGCTGTTTTGGTGCCATCGAGTCATTAGAAGCCAGAACGCACAGAAGCTGTGGACCTCGCAGAGCACAGCCGCGACACACTGTGTTGTCTCAGCGGGACCAGGAAGCTCTGAGACCTCATTAAGGTAGAGGGCCCCAGAGGGAGAACAGTCATCATGACATCATGAACATGTTTATCTTTCCAGGGAACACCAGGGGAACCAAGTATAGAGTTCTGGGCGTGGAGATTCTGGGGGTTGAGGTCAACAAGGGGGACGCGATCCAAGCCAGTTCTGGTGGTGAAGGTGTCTCTTTGTCCTTGTCATTGATGTGTAAACAAATGTGCGTTTTATAGGATGAAAAATGTGTCAAGAGAGTTAATGTGCTGTACGAAACAAAATTGTTTCCACAATACCACCTGTAGGGGCAGTTAACTCACTTCAAGACTTGAGGTGAGGCGTCATATGGGAGGTGGAGCTGACATTTACCACCAGCAGAAGCCTCATTAATAAACTGATAGTAGGAATAATAGCTCCAGGTTTACCAGACAAATGCATCCACCAAGAAGTACCTCAGAATGCCGTGTGAAGAGAAAGCAGCAACACTGCAGATGAAGGTGGGTGGCTGGAGATTATCATCTTTCTTTTCACAAAAACTTCAGTTGGGATGTAAAAGCAAAATGCTACTTTTATCCACAGATCACTGATTTCAGTCCATTTCTTTTGATCCATATCCTTCCACTGGGATTGGAATTGGGCATCTGTCTCAAAAAATAAACATTTAGACACATTTTTACTCTGGTACTATAATCATGCAGTACTTGCTTCTCCTACTGTAGATATAAAACCAGACACTGTGTGTGATGCAAACATCCCAAGGAGTAAACACTACACTAAACTAACAATTTCCCTTGGGGATATACTGCAGTCAATTATATAAAAGAAACTAGTCAATAACACTGCAGCAAACATTAACTGCTTTTGTAAGACTTGCTAAACAAAATCAATGTATCTGGTCTCTGTGTATATTTGGAAGTATATGTACTGTACTGTCGACTTCCTGGATGATTTTGGTTGTTAATGCAAACAGGCTTGCCGTGTCTCCGAGTCCCACACTGTACACTAGAATACCATACTGGTATGAGTATATTCATAATATAGTCTATTCGTACTGACGGAAACCTGGAACATATCTCAACACAAACTCAATTCTATTCAATTTCAAACACCCGCAAACGATAATGGTCTGGCAATAAAAATCAAATCTATGATTGAATGCTAGCTGTGGGCTGCGAAACCACTCGTCTCCGTACGTTAAAGCGAAACATCGTCTCATTGATAAATGGATGTGTCAGACGCACAAAAAAACCCAATTGGTATGCAGTGGTCTTGCTGTTAATTGTCTGCTGTCGTGTCAGTTGTCTGCTGCAGAGATTGCCTGTTTCCATACAGGCCACAGCCATTTCTGATTGGACAAGCTTTTGTGCACCACTTAATTTTCAATCAGATCCAATCCCGAGTCTGTTGCCGTGTAGAAAGGCCAGGTATGAGGATAGGCAGGGGTCATGCGTTATCCGGATCTAATGAGAACCTTCAATCAATGCAAGGCTGTCATTTTTCATCTTTTTTTTTTGACCACGATAAGAGTGAAAGAACGAGCCACTAGAGACTGGACATTCTCACATGAACTAGTTAATCTCGTTAATCAGCTTTTGTAATGCCTGTCATTTCCAAAGAATCCTTGCTAACCGTGCTAACTAAGCCGTACACTGCATGGACTAATTGTCTGTCTGTCAAACTAATCTGGCATTTGTAACTTTGCAAAAGTAGTTTTGAGGAGGCTGCTGTTTTATTTATTTTTTTGTTCTTCAGCAAACGTCCACATGGCATTCGAGTAGGTCAAATCTATTGTGTCTGGAGAATTTCCTGTCAGCAACAGATGAACTTTGTTTAAAAGCCCCATCTTACCCTGGAGATCATAGGCCACCCTGGGGGTTAATCAAGGGAAAGAAGACAGGAGCGAGGATGGTTGACTTCATCTCCAATACAACAGTCAACTCATTTGGTTCGGAGGTAAAAATAGAAGAGACATTTCAGGAAATCTCGACGCTGAAAACTAAAAAGGTTTCGTGACGTAAATGACAATCGTGATAAAGGACACGAGACTGGCGCATTTGTATGTGACGTTTTGGATCATTCTCTTTCTACACCAATAACAATACTCACCCAGTAAAACAATGTGGTCATTATGGATGGATTTAGCTGTGAGCTCAATTATGTTTCCCTTAATTTACACTCTGCCTTTTGGGTTCAATGAACTGGGCAAATCCTCTGCAGGGAAAGACGACTGCAGCAAATGTCGACAAAAGACAGATTTTGTAAACATTAGTTTTACCTTATCAGGCAGGGGGAAGCAGGCCAACGGTTGGCCCGGCGAGAGCCAGCGAATACTGATGCTCTTATTGTCTCTGAGACAATAAGAGCCCTCGGCCGTCATGAATATTTTAATAATACGTAGGATCTAATTGGACCAACAGGCTTCTGAGACCTTCTCACATCCAATAGAGAAATTGATTACAAATCAATCACTGTGTAGAAAACTGCCAAACCATGGCGAGGGGAGGGGGGGGGGGGGCATGATAAGAAGAACAAAGAAGGAGGAAGCTGGAGACTTTTTATCCTCCTCTGTCGTTTGTTGATCTCCTATTGATTCCCCGACGCTGGTCAAATATCACACTCCCACTTGTGGAAAGACATTGATTGGGACCGTGATTTGCAGATGGTGTGGGGGAGACAGACTAGACAGGACATGGGACAGGCACTGATTAGTGCCTTTGACTGAAGAAAGCAAACCATAGATCAAAATGTCTTTTAGTCTGATTGGGATGAAACAGGCGGTGTGATTGTTAGACCCCCCCGTCTCATGCATGCTCACACAAAGGAACACGTTTCACAGGCTTCAACTTGCACAACGCGGGCCGAAAATCTATTTAGGTTTCTCAGTATCTCATCCGTACAATTCGGATGAATTTCCCTTGCAAATGAGCGCGAAACCCTGTAAATTCAACGACAGTCAGATTAATTTGACAGACAATGTGCTTCAGCAAAGCCTGGCTTCCCTGGAGGTGTGTTAGGAGAGAGCCCCAGCTGGCTGTGTCTCCACACAGACTTACAGCTGTGTCTACTGTCTAAGAGAACAACCCTTATCAGTGGTTCAGACCATCCTACATTCTCTGGAGAAAGCGTGGGTTTGTTGCTTCACCCCTGTGCAGTGCTGTCTATATGTCAGGGAGCGTTGCAGGAGTGAGGTAGCTGGGTTACAAATTAACCGAGAAACAAATAGATGCAAGACACCAATATAGTACGTCATTTATGTTGTTGGAATTCTTTCATGTAAGAGAAGGTGAGAGATCGTTAAAAAAAGGAAGTTTTTTTTATATATATACAGTATATATCAAATATATTTGAAAGTAGAAAAAGTAGCATGTCTTGTGTTTTGAGAAACAGTAGTTACAGAAAACGAAATACTGTTCAGTTCTCAATTAAACTCAATATTGCATGAATGACATATGAGTCAGTCTTCCCGAACTTGTGAAGGGCCTTGTTCATTTCTAGCAACACTGCCCAAGTGTCTTCATTTCAAACCTGATTTCAATATCCAAGCACGTTCAGGTTGAACAGAAACGTGGTTACTTTTATAAGTAAATGGGGGTCAGATGGCTGAGCGGTTAGGGAATCGGGCTATTAATCAGAAGGTTGAGGGGTTCGATTCCCAGCGGTGCCAAATGACTGTGTCCTTGGGCAAAGCACTTCACCCTACTTGCCTCGGGGGGAATGTCCCTGTACTTACTGTAAGTCGCTCTGGATAAAAGCATGTTAAAAACGCTCTTATCCAGAGCGACTAGCCCGGACTAGATTACTAGCCCGATTCCCTAACCACTCAGCCACTTGACTCCCTATAAATCAAGCCTGTGAAGTTGCATGGAGGAAGGGTGTGTGAGACGGTCGTACCTTTGTAGAAGCACTCCTCGCTGTGCATGATGGTGATCCTCTGTCCCCCGACACAGGAGGCCTTGTGGAGCTCACAGTGGTTCTGGTACAGCTTGCCGTCCGACCCACACACTGGCTTGTAGTGTGGTTTGCAGCTGCCCAGACACTTGCACTCTCCCACGCCAGTCTCACGGCTGACTTCGCAGTGTCGGCCCAAACCACAGTACTTGTGCTCGCAAGGACTGGCGGCGCCGCCATGGCCCATAAACCCTGGAAGAGAAACGTAAGAAGGTTCACATCAGCGTCTCTTGAGTAAAAAAAAACAAAAAAAAACGTCAGGAGTCACAGTTTGAAAGGTTTTCTAACTTGTTCTTTTCTCCTGAATCTGCTGAGGTTCCCCCAGAGTCAACTCCATTTTCCCTGAGGCAAAGGTTAGCGTTTTTCATCTTCCGTATCTCTCAGAGGGACTGAATAATGGAGCGGTCTACATGTCAGGCTCTTTCAGCAGTAAGTATAGCTGACAGGACAGTGAACAGTCACTACAATAACCTCTGAACCATAGCTAATGTATCGGCTAACCGCTAGTTGCTCACTCTTGGAACCCACAGCGACTGTTTTCTTTGCCCTTTTTGGTATAGGTCTCCAAAGAGGGTGAGGAACAAGACCACAAAAGGTTGTAGAGACCCTGACCGGTCCGAGTGCTGATGGCCTGGAAGGTGTGATGCTGAACTACTGTGTAAACACAGAACCAGGGGGTGCACCAGCACGTCACAAGTAACGATCTGTGGTTGCTCATTGTACATCTGACACGGAACAAGATGTCACGAAAACAAGAACATCACATCTACAGGAACAAGGAGAAGCAACAAAATACACTATCTATACAATAAGTAAACTACTTCCACACAATTTCAAGACAACGCTCACACAATCAACACAATGTTCCTACTACGAAGCCAGTGAATAGTTGTCCTAGAACACGGTTCACCTGAACAACCGTCAAGGCCAGAACCCATCACAGTGTAGTGCAGTAGATGCATAGATCTCTACCTCCACACTTTCCAACATCCTCCCTAATTCATTCTGAAAAGGAGCTCCTTACATTGTCCAACTGACAAATATCAGGTGATGAGCCTTGACTGTTGGATGCCTCAGTGATTTTTTGAAGTGTTTTTTATATATTTATGAAACTTCCAAGGAAGATTAATAATAATAAAATAAAAAAAACGAAATGTCACTGTTGGTTACAAAGACCTACTGTTGGCAAGGAAACAGCATGGAAAAATAACAACTAGTCGGGGGAGATTCACCATCACCCCCGATTCCTGCCCTGGAAGGTTTATCCTCAATCAGGGGGATTTCAACAATACAAGCATGTTCCCCGTAGCCTGATTCAAACCGATCAATAGGCTGCTTTATTAATGTCTTCTTGGTGCCGATGGCATAATGATTATTCAGTGGGGGGCATTGTTGCGTAGCTAGACATCCCCGGCAACCAGCCAGGTCAGGGAAGGGCACAGTCGTTCCACATGGACATACATGCACAGTCACCGTCTGATCAAGAGACATCAACTACAGATGAGTAATCCTGTTCAACGGTTTATTGATGATTGTCGTTGCGGAGGGCTGGTGTGAACACAGGGCTGGAGAGGACGATCACAGTGTGAGGTCACTGTGCTTTTCCGACAAAACTCTCACTTGAAAAATCACGAAGGCGTATGGAAGCGGTGTGCATTCGAGAATATTGAGGAAAAGCTGCATTTGGCAGAAAGGATGGATGAGACAATTTTCAATTTTTTTTTTATCGAAGAGTAACAGCCATGTCGATTGGATGTATTTATAGACTAATATCTCGGTTCGCCAGGGAATCAGCATGGAAAATTGCCTTGATACGAAGGCAATACAAAAGCAGACAAGAATGATAGGAGGCAAACAGCATATTAGGCCCAAAGGAACGTGGGTGAAATTCTCCCGAGGAAATAAGAAGCTACATCGTATTCAGACCATGTAGTGAACTTCAAGGTTCAAACATATGTGAGTCTGGCGAGCTTCATTTGAAGGGCATCACCCCTTTTACGCATCTATAATTGGCTGTATCATCATGTTGAACAATAAAACCTTAAATGACGACAGGAGGTTTGAACCGAGTGACATTGCTGTGATCAAAGACAAACGTGCAGCGTTGAATTTGGGCCAGACAAGACCTTTTTACTGTCAGCGTTGTCATGAAAAATGTCATAGGAAGTTATGAGAAACAGTCTCAAGAGGTTTGCAGTACCATATGTATAGACTTATTACCATCTACCTGCCACGTACTGTGAATGATGAATACCTGTCTCTGAAAAGCAGACCTGCAACCTTCAACATGATCACAAAGCTCATGCTGAATCGAGACTTACATCCAGCAGTACGCCTAGAATACACTTTTAAAACACATTTCTCTCAGATACAGACAGTGCACCTGTTTTCCCTTCCAGCCCCCCCCCTCCTCCCCCCCCCCCCCCCTCCTGTTTTTCTCCTCCACAAAGCTCAGGATAGGAGCCTGGGCCCATCTGATGTTTTCCCCAGCAGCGGCTGTCTCCTTGGGGACGAAGGCGAGAGCGGTGATCAGCCGTAGGAAGTGCTCGGCTCTCTCACCGCGATGAGCTTGAGAAGCCCTCGAGAGCCCGCGAGACAGAACAAGGGGATGCAGATAGGTATAAGCAGGCTGGTAAATAATGCTAAAACTTTACATGTCGCGTAAACAACACCGCGCTCTCATCACTCCGTTTCAGTTCCTTGAAAGTCGCAGCAGATGCACGTTAACTGAAGAGCAAATTGAGGAGAGAAATATATAACGAGATGGTAAAACCGAGGGGTGTCGGCATATTGTGAATATCTTAACAAGCAGACAACATCTTATTTTTAGCTCACCTGTTGTCATGGAAGAAGTTTAATTTATTAAAATATTCGTCGCGGCATGTCCAATGACATTAAATATTCTACTTCTGATACGCTAACAATTGTAAGTCATTCTCTCGCATTGGCTAAATTAAAATGTTAACATCAGGAGTATCTTGTGAGTTCGCACTGCGAGTTCAAATTAGTTCTCTCCAGAGTGCCACAAATGAATCATTTGTGATACGCTTAATGAGGGAGAGAGTTTTAGGTGAATAGCGCTCGATGAAGGCCCCTCCACTTCTGACAAAGTCTAAAAAGGAGCTGTCAGTCATGTAGGCCCACCTCCTGGACCCAACTGTGCACAGCTCCTGCCGTTCTTGACATTACACATCTGAAGGTTGTGTTCTTTCAGTAGCTTAAGCAGCCACACAGTATTTAAGAACAGTATTAATGAACGAGTTTAGTCGGAAGTAGGGGATACCAATGTTGTTATGACTAATGTTGGAAGAGGGTGAGATTTACTATCTGCAAACACACCTGGAAATTAAACGCTTGTTTGCTCTCAAGATACAATTGAATAATCCCTTCACCCATACAGCAAACCTCCCACAGAGCTGCAGATGTGTCATATTCCACACGTACTTTAAAAACTGTTTTACTTTTTTGACGCCTAATTGCTAAATGGTAACCAGCTTTGGGGGGTGGGGGGGGGGGGGGGGGGGGGGTGATGGAGTTGTATAAACAACTCATGAACATTTTACGAGACACTACTTAAGGCGTAAAAGCTTTACAGAAAGTTAGCGCCCACACCAGCACACAAACATTTAAAACATTGATGTTGCCTTTCCACAGAAATCACTCCCTCCCTTTCATAAGGGAGATAAACCGTCTCCATTAAACAGCGTAGAAAAGCTTCAATAAAAACACAGGAAGTAATATGCAGATATCCAATACAAAATGGCAGATGTCAAAAGCCCATCACCCAGAACACCATGTCAGACTTAGCCTCTCATTCCAGACCAGAGCGCATGAATGGACCGCTAGTTCTGTTAGCTTCTGTTTGTGCGATTTCACCAAACATCCAACATGACACTTTACATTCCATTAGTTTCTTGGGCCCACTCTTTGAATTGTGGCCTTGCATTTTTCTTTCAGCTAGAAGCCATTAGGATGCATCCCTCATAGCATCTCCGTAAACGGGCCTATTTGTCAGAGCGTGTAACGCTTTGCTAATTGTACTCCTAACACCAGTCCCAATGCTAATTCACGTTACATTAAGCTGTCTTGTGCTGGCATGGAGCCACAGTCGGCCTTCAGTGATGCATGACTTCTCAGGGGGATGTAAGTACGTCATTTTTCAATTTTCAACCAGTAATTCTCTCCGGTCAAGGAACATACAGTGACAGTTTGCTTTGACAGTTCACAGTCTAAACCCGATCCTGTTTTATCAACAGATGTATAAAGATATGTAAGAGAGATATATATAATTTTGTCCCCCCACTTGGTTTATTGACACTGAGAAGCGACAAAGATGAGTAATCGGCAGTGATGGATAAGAGCGTCTGCAAAAAAAAAAAAAAAGACTAAATGTAAATAGGGTATAGGGAGTCTTAGCGGTTAGGGAATCGGCCTATTAATCAGAAGGTTGCCGGATCGATTCCCAGCCGATTCCCGGCCGTGCCAAATGACGTTGTGTCCTTGGGCAAGGCACTTCACCCTACTTGCCTCGGGGGGAATGTCCCTGTACTCACTGTAAGTCGCTCTGGATAAGAGCATCTGCTAAATGACTAAATGTAAATGTAAATGATGGGAAAGAGTCAAAGCGAGCAGGCTCTATCATGGGAAAGAGTCAAAGCGAGCAGGCTCTATCATGGGAAAGAGTCAAAGCGAGCAGGCTCTATCATGGGAAAGAGTCAAAGCGAGCAGGCTCTATCATGGGAAAGAGTCAAAGCGAGCAGGCTCTATCACAGTCTCTTGGAGGCCTCCAGGTTGTCTTGTTCACTCAACAGCTTGCAGATCAAGTGCCAGGGAAATCGAATGAGCCGTTATAATATAACCACCAAGACAATCCTGTACAAAAATGATTAAGAAACAGAAATCCTGTTCTCGATGCAGGGTTAGTTCTTGGTGCTTAGATATGACTATTCCTTTCGGATGATTAAAGGGATATAAACTTGAAAGGACTATTTTTTTTTTTAAATCTGTTTATTTTTCATCTTTTTTGATCCTGTGTAACTCAGAACAGTGTCCTCGTATGGCTGTCTGTGTTCACACTGGCCCCTATAGTCTGAAGAATAATAGATGGATCAAGGTCTTGTCAGTGTGGCCCTGGGAGAATCATTTCATTTAACTCAACAGGGGGAAGAAGAGGGGGGCTTTTCGGAGGGAAAAATTCAAGTGTCGGAGAAAAATGGGACACGGATTGACTAGAGTGGAGATGAAAGCACATGGTTGACACCCCTGTAGGGACTGAGGGTGTACAACTGGAACACGTGTCTTCTGTTTCCAGTCAGTTTCAGTTCGCATTTGAGAACAGCATGAAGTCTGATAATAATCGCACGCAAAAAGAAGCTTTGGATAATAATCTAGGAACACGGGTGTACAAGCGACCTAAAGGCATCAGGAACTACACAACACAAGATCTCCTGACTTTCCCAATTCCTCCCTGAAATAGTGGATTAGATTAAAAAAATATTATAGTTGTTTTACTCGCTTAAATGATTGCTCTCAGATGCATCAGAGAGCTGGGAAAGATGGAAGCTCTTGAGGAATATTAAAGTTTAGGATAAACCCCAGAGGAAATACAGAACTCAGATTTGTATGGATTTGTAATAAGGAACACAGAAATGCAGAGCGTAGCAACTTAAGTCCTCCTTCTAGGCCTGAATCCTGAACGAGCCCATCCTGAGAAAGAGAACGTTAAGGGGATTCTTGGCCGGGAGCTAGGTCCGTCCTTCAAGATAATGGTCCTGTTACAATTACCGTGTTGACCTTCTTAGAGAAAAAAGCCAGACCTTTATCTATAACCGTTCATCATTGCCCATTGTGAGTACAACAGGTCTTTAAGGACCACTGAGAATAAATAATGAATCTCTAGAAGATGTGCCTCACCTCATTGTATGCCACACATCCCAGACAAGCTTGGCCCGTAGTTATAGATGTCAAAAGAAAGACATCCAATGTAGATCTTCCACATCAATACTGATTCGGTGGCTTTGCTTTGTAATTAACATTAGTATCAGGAGGAGTAACTCAGTGGCACTTGCACTGCAATACAAGAGGTCGCAAGAGCTCAAGTCCCCCTTGTATTTCACGTCGCTAACAAAAAAGGTGTCTGCTGAAATGAATCCATTACGTTATTATTAACTGCCTTACTACACCTCAGACAAGACAGCAGTGAGGCGGTCAGTTTGATGGAGGAGACTGATGTCACAACACCAATTACAGACAATGTAGACGCCATGGCATCTACAATGCAATCGCACTCTTATCTTGTGAAATTTCCTGCAGGTTCAAGACGCACTATAACACGAATTAACGTCTTTACGATACACTACCTTAAAAACATTTTTTTTTTGTGTAATTCCCCACCATGTACTGGCTTAGAACATGAATATTCTGCTGATACAAATGTTGACTTTTCTCATACATCTTTTTCCCTGTCCCACTTTTGCATGTGAACATACTTCACCAACCCTCATACTGTTTACACCATAGGTATATATATAAGGGTAGATGTCTCGTCCGCGTTGCCGGACAACGGAGTCGAACGTCCGCACATGGCGGCCATCTTGCTACAGTCAACTCGCTCACCCATAACATTGTGTTGATGCTACATGTACTTTTTAAATGACCATAACAAGCTCAATTTTCAACCGATTTTTAAACGGTTTGGTTTGTTATCAACATCAGAGATGCCGTTATGCCACTGCATACTTCTATTAAATTTTTTATGTTCGGTTTTATTCTATTCTACATTAATCTATTCCATTCTAAAGTAAACAACCACAGTGACAAACCATAGCAGCAACCATAAATAAGGCTCCATAAGACCATGACCTGGATAGGTTCATACGGCATCCATACCCGATGCTACGCCTGGCTGAAGTGCACCAGGCAGGGCTGACATCGGTCCGTGTTTGTATTTAGGTCACACCCACCTGTCCCAGAAGGCTTTGCGGGTCAAAGACCATGAACACCACTGCCTGTTACCCATCTGAACTTGTCAGGCCTGCTCATGTCTGCCCATCAAGACCTCCTCTCCCTCTGTTCCTCCACACCTCTACTTGTGTCGTCTGTGATGATCGTCTACCTCTACGACTCCTTCCTAGAGTTCCAGGCTCTTTTGTTCCTGCCTTTCTCCTCTAACGCGAGCACAGGAGGAGAACACAGACTTCCGAGACATCTTCAACAATATTTTTTTTTTTTTTTCTCACTTCCCAGAAAACGTAAGCCCGACCTGCGGACAGGCGTACCCTGTGAATCTTAATTGAGGTACCTTGATTAGGGGACTTGCAAAAGCTATTAAGAATTACCTTGTATTGAGACTCAGGGACACTCAGTTGTGATTGAAACCACAGGGAGTCTTCCTCCAATAATTGTGTCTCCGAAGATGCAGAGTTGCAGAATAGCGTGCAGGCTGCACTCAGGTACCGCTGCGCAGTGTTATTAAAAATGGAAGAATGTCTCAGGAGGGAGGCGTATAATTTTTTAATTAATCTACAATTTAAGACTGGATGCTTACAACCTTTAAATGATTCAAACACCAGAAATTGGGAGGAGGGGGGCAGCATACAAAGTATGTATATAATAAATTATATTATTATATCTCAGAGAAGACAGCATAGGGTAGAAGGGTTGTAATTAGTTCTAAGTCATGAAATATGTCGGTTCTTTCGGGGGGTTTCAAACAGAGGCCTTACAAGCTACTGTGACATGACAACAATTAAAATAAATTAATTGTTACTTGATTGGTGTGATATGGAAAATAAACATGATATATAATTCAGCTTGTTGCTCTGCCTTCAAGTGCATGATCTGATGCAATAAAGGGCAACACATTTTTTCCAGTATGTACAGACGTTCCCCAAAGGTAAATGATGAGTAAGATGGGTTTATTTACCACCGGTTATAGCTTTTTACCTACAGAAAACTTCTAGGTACTTTGGAGTGACCTGCATAGGAAGAGTGGTTGAGAAAATAGTTCCTCTCAGGATTCCAATTATAAGGCATTCTGGGTGAAAGCAGATCTTGTCCATCTTTCCCTCTTAACTTCTGACATCCAATTTCAGTTTTGTTTTGTATGTCGGTGGATTCCATCTGTCTATAATTGTTTTGTGGGCTCCCCACTGTCTAATGTAAGACTACAAAAAAAATCTAGAGAAAATGTGTGTTAAAACCTCTTTCAGGAGAAGATACATGTTACACTTTTGTGATGCTGAATGAAAAACTTTGTGTTAATAATTCAGGCGCTTTCATACTGAAAATGACTCGTAAAATACTAAATTTTTACTAGACGTGTCTGCTGGTTGATAGTGAAATTACAAGTCACAGTCTTCATTATTCATGACAACAACAAGGTGGTACACACAAGTCAACTCCCTGCCATCGCCAACCCACAATGAACGATCTTTTAATCAATCCCAAAAAATGTGAATTATTTATGAACTCTCTCTGGCTCTATTTCGGGGCTTGTTATCTTGCCTAAGAATGAATTTTACTTAAAAACTAGCCAGAGTGGGATCTTGCCTTCGTGCTTGCAGTTAAAAGGGAATGCATTAAAATGAATGGTGTCTGACAGCAGGGCCAGCCCTTTATGATAATGCACCCTCTACAATTACTGCCCTGACCTTCCATGGTGGAGACAAATGGAGAGACAGCCATTTACGGCCCCTTCCAAACGTTTAGCAGCAGACATCTTGGTCGCTATGCCACCTTTTGCCTGACATTGACTCCTGTTTTGGAGTATGGGGAGGATGGGGTTGCGAAGTGTGTGTGCGTGCGTGCGTGTGTGTGTGTGTGTGTGTGGGTGTGTGTGTGTGTGGTGGTGGTGGTGGGGGGGTAAAAAGGTGACGGGTTGACAGCTGAGATGCATCTGTCAGACAGTGCGAGACCACTTAAACATTTTGTCGAGGTGTGTTGCTGCCTGTGAGCTTTTAGCCGCTGCAGCGTGCGGGGGGGGGGAGATGACGTCAACAGATATACGAGAGGCAATTTCAACCCCTCTTGTAAGTGTCATGGTTTGTCCCATTTACAGCAAAATAGTACAATTACAGTCCCGGGAATATCCAAACTACATCTGAGTATTAGTGTGTAACAGCCCTGTAAAGGAGCTGTACCTAACAGCTTCTCTCTTCCACTCTCACTGACCCTCCCAGAGAAACCAGATTCACAGCTCAACCAAAAATAGAATTACCAGGCAGAGGATATGCCAGGGTAAAGAATTCATTACGTTTGTCATTATTGGTGATGGTAATCCTTTATGTAGTTTAGGAATCATAAGCCGGTGGTTTAAGTCGGAGGAAGACTTGCAGGATATCGAAGGTACACTCATTCCCACAACGGTCTAATCTTCTGGGTTGTCAGTCAGTACACTTCTGGAGGAGATGAGAGGGTCAACACAGATGGAAACGACAGACATCTGCCATTTTTAAGAAGCCAAATGAATTCCCATAACGCACCACAGCTAAAGCATTTTTTATGTAGGTAAACGTTGCAGTGTCCTTTTTAGCATGAATCTAAATTATTAACACTTTAAGATATGAGTGTTTCTATGGGCAACACTTTATGATTACATTAAGTAACATGTAACTACATAGCAACACTGCTACAGTACGTAGTAACATGTTAGTTAATGTTACCTTAATGTAAAGCTTAACTACAATGTTGTTACTATGGTAGCTAATGTTACTTCAATGTAAAGTGTCACCTTACTAAGAAATACAAAACCAGGTGTTGAAACAGTGAAAGTGCACTACTGGCGGTCTACTACTAGCACATCTGAGGTCTGGTGGGAAGGTACTTTCTGTCTCTTTCACCAAGCCACAGACACACACACAGTGGCGTCAGCTTACATGTACCTTACATTTAGTCATTTAGCAGACGCTCTTATCCAGAGCGACTTACAGTGAGTTCAGGGACATTCCCCCCGAGGCAAGTAGGGTGAAGAAGTGCCTTGCCCAAGGACACAACGTCATTTGGCACGGCCGGGGAATCGAACTGGCGACCTTCAGATTACCAGCCCGACTCCCTCACCGCTCAGCCACCTGACTCCCTTGCAAAGGAAAGTGCTTCCCTCTCTTCCCTCATCCCCTCTCCACAGCTTGAGGTCGATACACCTAAGATGCTCATCTGCCTTCTCCTTATTGATGTCCTGCAGCCAAAGTGGACAGCGCGAAACAAAACAAGGTTTTCCAACTTGGGGGGGGGGGACCACTTTATACTCACCCTCAACCCCAAAATCCTCTCAGTATTTTTAGATACAGTCCACATTCTTTTTTTGGGGGGGGGATTGGATTTATTGAACCGGTATGCGGTAGTTAATTATGCAGTGCAACTTGTACTCATGGGGGAGAACAACTCAAACTGCAAAAGCAAAAGTAGTACATTTAGTCATTTAGCAGACGCTCTTATCCAGAGCGACTTACAGTAAGTACAGGGACATTCCCCCTGAGGCAAGTAGGGTGAAGTGCCTTGCCCAAGGACACAACGTCAGTTGGCATGACCGGGAATCGAACTGGCAACCTTCGGATTACCAGCCCGACTCCCTCACCGCTCAGCCACCTGACTCCCTAGTGGTGTGGAAAAGAGGAATAAGAAAATCTGAACTTTACCCTTTATATGCAGGGTCCCTGGATTCCCATCCTGCTGAAACAAACACAAAAACAATGGATGAGATATCTAAAAGTCATACAATATATTCATTTATGAATCGGTATGAGTGCCAACAAAGGTAACTACACGAAAGCGTTTTGCTTCCGGGTAAACAGCCACTCAACAAAGCAAAACTAAAAGTAAAAATAGAGAACACACTAAACATACAATCCACCTCTACTTTTAGTAAGATGTTGAATACTGAGAAATCCTTATTAAGGCTAATAGGTAACAGCGGTTGAATATCAATACTGCAGGGCATCTGACAGCTAACATCAGGCATAATTGCTCTCGTGTGTGTAAGATACACACACGAGAGCAAGACACATTGCAATTAAGGGTGTTCCATGAGATTACAGTTTCATGTCTATATAATTTGACAATGCTTCCTGTATGAATATATAAATACATATACGGTATATGCGTATATATATATATATATACACAGGTAGCATTGACAAATTATTTACCACTGAGTGGTCGGCATATTGTGAAAAATGATGTGTATGGAATAAAGGCTCAATTATCAAAAGTGCTATGCTGTCACATATTGTTCTCAACAATCTCTTAGTGGGAAGGAAATGGCATAAATATTTGATTATACCACCATCAATGCTTCAGTAGCTTCTCTCCATCTCCCCCCCTCCCTCCCATCCTCCCTCCTCCCTCCCCCCCTCCCATCCTCCCCCTCCCATCCTCCCTCCCATCCTCCCCTCCTCCCTCCCATCCTCCCTCCCATCCTCCCTCCCATCCTCCCCTCCTCCGCTCCCATCCTCCCCTCCCCTCCCTCCCTCCCTCCCATCCTCCCTCCCATCCTCCCCTCCCCCCCTCCCATCCTCCCCCCCCATCCTCCCTCCCATCCTCCTCTCCCCCCTCCCATCCTCCCTCCCATCCTCTCTCCCCCCCTCCCATCCTCCCTCCCATCCTCCCCCCCATCCTCCCTCCCCCCCCCTCCCATCCTCCCCCCCCTCCCATCCTCCCCCCTCTCCCATCCTCCCCCCATCCTCCCCCCCCCCTCCTCCCTCCGTCTCTCTCCAGGTGGTACAGGACAGACAGGAAGCTATACCAGCTGGTCTGGGGTCAGTAACAGGAGTCTCTGCTGACAGCGCAAAGAAAAGAGCAGTCTAGGCCTGGATCTGCATGGAGAAATCAGCTTGTTCACTTCTCCGGTTCTCCGGAGGCCCATGCAAATCTATAGAATCCACAACCCAACACCGAAACCGGTTCAGAAAGCACATTTTTGAAGAAAACTGGTATTTATGTACAGGGCTTGGTAAGGACGCTTGTTGGAGGACATTTTTTCTAGCTGTTGTCAGTTCCATGACAACATAGACAGACACAGTGACTTGTAAATAGTATTGTACTACATTTTTTAGCATACTTGTACATTGAGATTGAAAAGAAGATTTGCAGATGTCTGGTTGAGAGCATATTGACGATACAGAGTGTGACAAAATAGAGTCGCACCTGTCGAATGTAAAAACTTGTCAACATATCATTTTCACTTACTACAAAAACTTTTTAACTGTATTTACTACAAAAATAACATTAGAAGCCCATTCCTTGGTATGAGGAATAGCATTATAAGAGCGGATTTGGATCACCACATTTTACACAAAAAAAGTTTTTTATATCTAGACGGGAGGACATATTAAAAGAGGTGGCTCAGATAAGTGTCTAGTTTTGAAGCTTTCAACTCTTAGTCCAGCTAGTCAGTTTATATACCATTCATCTCCATATAAAATATGCTAAACTAATACGATATAATTCCACGCTAGCGCTGACAAATGCTGTTTTGCCTTATTTAATCCTCATAAACAAATCGTGAGTGAGTTTGATGCCAAGCGCGTCTTAAAATATCCCAACTTCCAGAGCAGGTAGTGTTATTAACAGGATAAATGAGCTGGAAAGCTACTGTGAAGGTTTGAAGGCCAGATTTTCCAGTGAGTGATTTCCCTGAGGTCCCTAGCAGACCCTCTCCCGGGGGACTGGACACCCAGCTGCAGAACCGGTGCCCCATCTGCCCCGGCTACAGCTACAGCTGGCTAACTGCCTGCCTGCATCGCTCTCCAGCTTTATCTCCAATCCTACCTCCCTCCATCCATCCCTCCCACACTAGCCATCCTGAATTCCCAGGGACAGTTTCACCAGAGCTTGCCCTTCAACCTGATATTCTTTCTTTCTCTGTCTCTCTCTCCATTTCTCTCTCTATCTCTCTCCATCTATCTCTCCATTTCCCCCTCAGCTCAGTCACCCTCTCTCACCCCTCCCTGCCCCTCTTTCTCTGCCTCTCTTAGCTTATCCTCTTTTAATCTAGATTTGCTGTGTGTGCAGACTACTGGGTAATGGCTGTTCTCTCAGTTCTCAAGTACTCAAGCTAATCTTAATTATCTCCTGACATGACATCTACTAAACACCACAGCAACAACTAACTCAGACACTTGCGCAGTGGTTGAATTCAGACCTAAATATAGCTGTATATGTTTGCAGTTCTCTTAGCCCTTCTCTTGTTGGCTGGTTTGGAAACAGATTCGTATGGATCCCAGGTAAGGCAGATGACAGGAGTTTGGAGCCCTGTGCTCTTAAGAAGAGTTATTCTGTACTCCATGATTGAAGGGGTCTCCTACTGGTAAATTTAATAAGGTCACAACTTATGTGAATGTTCACTTCATGAAGCAGACTGTGCACACAGCCTTTTCTCTGTGTACACTTGTACTGTTATAAAAATGTAAATGTATATATTTTATACAAATAAAGCAAAGTCATTGCAGTGGCTTCCTGACGTCTTAGTCATATCTCATTCATATTTAATCAACAACAACTAAATCTATTCAATACACAGACTTTGATATCTCTTTATGGGTTCGCTGAATAAGAATCTTCTAAATACTTGTCTCATATATTGTGTAACAAAAAGCCCAACTTGGCTTAGAGAAAGAATCACAAAGGAGGCTATTTTTTTTACAATAGGCCACATTTTTCAACCGGAAGATCTGACTGATGAATCAAGTCTAACTTTCTACTCCCACAAGACAAATTGTATGGAATGCTAATTCTGCAATGACATTTCTATGCTATTGTATTACTTTAATGCACCTTACACATCAATTTCACCATGGCAGAAAGCTCATCTATCATTTCACGAGGCGAGCCTTACCAAAGCAGAACTGTATATTTTTTTGTGTATTTTTGACAGTTCTTAATACAGTGCCATAAATCAAGCTTTATAAGTCCCTTACATGCAATGTACAATATTATAGAAACTATTCTCCTTTGGGGATTCAAAGCCAAAACTGACATGTTGCAAGCTATGTATTCCACATCAGTCCTCTCTCTAAGCCTCAGAACCCCTAAAGCTACCTGCTTTCCTGGACATCAGCATTACGTTTTACGCCAAAATTGTATTCATTTAGCAGACGCTTTTATAAAAAGCTACTTATTGTACACACAGTGCCCTAGTATCTCACCGGGTAAATACACATACCATGTAGGCTGATGCCTTACTGCAGCGACCTTGGCCCTTTGCTGCATAACAACTGTTCAATAAAGCATGAAAAATGCCCCAAAATATCTCTCTTTAAAATAAAAGTACAAACTAGAGAGGGTACAATGTCTGGGGAAATTGTGAGGTGTGCTTGCTGCAGCTGAGGCGTATTTTATACTTTACTTAACCTACTATTGAAGATTTCATAGATTAAAAAACATACAACTTACATATGTTGCTGCTTATTTACACTTCAAAATACAAAGCGTGAAAGTGTAGAATGAAATGGGGTTCTCTTATTTTCCTGGGTGCTAAAGGTAGGCTGATTATGGATGTGGAAGCCTCACATAAGGTAGTTCAAACAGTTGCATCAAAACTAAGAAAAAAGGGCCATCCTGTGTAAAAAATTGTCCTAAACTATACTATGCCTTAATCTTCCCCTTCTATTGATATTTTCAAGCATTTACTCAAACTGCATTTCTTTCATAATTAAACACTTTGAATTTCTCACACTGAGAAGTAAGGGATAACTAACAGTATCTCTCTATATACAATTAATGGACGAGACGCAGGCAGACAGAGAAAGGTTGTCTGCCGAGGTGAGAGCTGTCTCCAGTTAAATGCCACCTACGAAGATCCGGTGATGCGGCCTTTGTCAATTACGGGAAGCAAACACGCTAGACATTTTTTAAAGACAGCTTAAAACTTACCTTTTTACCAAAGCATTTAACTAATTTTATCTCAGAAGGGTTTCACTACTTTTATTAGTTATATTATTGTTTGCTATTTTAATTATTACTTTTATCACTTGTATTATTGTTTTTATTGATTCTATGTAAAGCACCTTGAGCTGAAATTCTTGTATGAAATGTGCTATATAAATAAAGTCTTATTATCATCATCTCCACTTCTGGAGCTGGGTGCGTGAAGGTCACCCGGCCTAGACCGTTCGCCCTCGCTCCCAACCACCAATCCCAACAGCATAAAAGAAAAAACAGATGAAGTGGGTAGTTGTGTAATTACAATCCTGACACCAGTAGGAAAGAACATGTAATCAATATGCATCGAGGATGCAATCAATCGCGTGCATGTTCAAAACTGCATAATGACCGTCAAAGCGCAGCATTGGGGCTGAGGGTGCAGAAGCACAGACAGGGAAGGACAACACGGCTGTGATGGCTTCATTCATCACAACAGATTATGATTAATATCCAGCTCAGATGGTAGTCGTCCACTGTGACCATAACTCACACTGGATATTAACAAGCTGGGCCACAGTAACAAGTCGTAACTTTTTTTTGGGGGGGGGGGGGGGGGGGCCGTGCTATTAAACCTACTGTAGTTTAGATTATAGCTTCCTTATCGTGCTGTGCACCAAAAACCCTTTTTAATGAGTAGGGGAATTTAGAGAATGGTTTGCAATCAGTCGCAGCAGTAAGACCTGGCCTGCACTCATTTTCTCCTGACTCCACGTGTTTTGAATATTAATGATGTGCACTCAGGGGGCAAACTTTGATACGATATCTACACTGGTCTAGCCTGCGCGATAAGTGATAAAGAAGTTTGCCTTCGAGGTGGAATCTGGTTGTCCTGCAATGTGGGTCACCAATTAAACTCTTGTTATTAAAAATTCCTGCACATAGTGTTATTGTCATTGGGTCCATTATTATTATTATAATACATTCAAAGACTCGTTGGCACGATGGGGTGTTTGTTTCTCTGCTTGCTAAGCTTCACAATAGTTTGGTGGGAGACAGCCTCATTTCAAAGAGCCAGGGTGTCAGTGATACTGGGATCACAGCACATGCTGCTTCAGTAAAGCTGGAGCAAACCTGATTGATTAACTCATTATTTGGGCCCAGACAGTTCAAAGTCTCAGGGTTTAAATTATGACACACAGGGAAACACTTGAAAGGGTCCCTGCACTCATTTCAGGAACCACAGTTAGAGATGTATGACGTTGCAGGTAATTCTGTAGCTTTAATGTGTCCAAACTGCAGGAGGGAGAGTACAGTAGAGACTGCAGGCTCATTAGTTTAGTTTCTGATGTGCATGTTGCTAAAACTCCGGTCTCTAGTCGTGATTTGGTAATGAATAATGCAACTGATAGAGAACAGTGCAGTCTAATCCCTGCTTGTGTTCATCAGCAGGCAGTGCAGACGACGTACAGTAATTATTTACATTTACATTTAGTCATTTTAGCAGACGCTCTTATCCAGAGCGACTTACAGTAAGTACAGGGACATTCCCCCCGAAGCAAGTAGGGTGAAGTGCCTTGCCCAAGGACACAACATCATTTGGCACGGCTGGGAATCGAACTGGCAACCTTCAGATTACTAGCCCGACTCCCTCACCGCTCAGCCATCTGACCCCCTGATTATATCAATGTTCTATCAGCGTTCTGGCACTGCTCCCCCCAAAGTCACGCATCAACACCAGTGATCCATATTTCCCCCACAAACGACCCTCTTTTAAAAGCAGCTCTTCTGTCAAAGTGACCTTTGTGTCTTTGTCAGCTTTAGGAAGACTCTGGCTCTGTGAGACCCCTCTCCTATTCTGCTCACCGCCATCTGTCCATCGCTCTTTCTCTCTTTCTCTCTCTCTTTCTCTCTCTCATTCTCTCCCTCTCTCTGTCTCCCTCTCTCTGTCTCCCTCTCTCTGTCTCCCTCTCTCTGTCTCCCTCTCTCTGTCTCCCTCTCTCTGTCTCTCCCTCTCTGTCTCTCCCTCTCTGTCTCTCCCTCTCTGTCTCTCCCTCCCTATCTCTCTCTCCCTCCCGGTCTCTCTCCCCCTCTCCATCTTTCTCTCTTCCCCTCTCTCTCTACAATCAACACTGATCCTCGGGCTTCAAATTACCATTGTCTCCGAGTTTGAATTTTGCATGCCAGTAAGACTAATAAGCCAATTGAAACAAGTCTTTGAGCAAAGCATAAAGTCCCTATTTAGAGATGCCAGACCGCCACAACCTACCAATGGGATATGTAAATTAATGGGCAAGTGTTTTTTCTTCTTTATCTTGGTTCTTACAAAGCTTATTTTCCTGTGCTTATCACTCTGGGAGTGTAACAGGACGTGAGTACACAGTGGAAAAACACACACAAGCCTGCAGACTAGAAACCCAGTCCAGCTTCAGTTCCCACTGCCAACATAACCCATTCCAGCCAGCAATAATTGATCTATTACGTAATGAGGCAATCAACACACTCACCACTCTCATTCGTAGACATCTTTATAAGAAAGCTCAGGAGATTGAGAGAAACAGATTGAAAAAGAGATACTGTGGAGAGAAAGAAAGAGGTAGGGAGCTGGGAGTGCATGTTGTTGTTGTTGGCTAAGAGCTCCTGTAGATTCTGACTGAGTTTGCTATGCTTTCTCCTTTATCAATTCCAAAAGAATCAATTACACTCAATGTTGGATGTTTTGGTGAAAGCCCCCTTTTAACCTTCACCCCACCTCCCGTAACCTCTGGCCACAATCCTCCAGCCTTTGTTGGATAGTCTTGGATAATCACCCAGTTGGCAAACACAGCCAGCAATAAATCATTGAGTATTTATTCTGAGAAACCCAAAAAAAAAAAAAAATCAAAAACAAAGTTGCTTGACACGCTGCAGCGGGCCTCCAATGTAATTAGCTTCATAATTGGCAAAACTGCAGGCTACTCTTGTTATGAAAGGCTAATGGAACAGGAAAGAAATCAATACCTTGTGTCGGAACCTCACCACCGGTCGATAGGGCAGCTGCCCGAATCCCTCCTGGCTGGGCCTCGCCTCCGCGATGGGCAAGACAATGCCCAACAAGAAAACAGCCAGCGACCAACATCTGGGCGTCCTCATCGGTATGTTCCTGTCAAAAACAGAAGGAGAACCGGTGAGCGTTTCTTCGCGACCCTTCCGGAAGGTTCGATACCGCACCGTCGAGACAATGAATCAAACGCTCGGAAATTAGCGTGAGACAATGAGAAACCACAGATTCGTCTTCGGTTTAAACTAACGCTATCAATAATAAGTGCCTAACACTCCCGAGAGATTAGATCTCGTTTGAATCCAGTAAGTGGAAATGGGCGTCATGAGTAAATCAAGATTAAAAAAAGACACCAAGAGTTACCGCGAGACGATAATTACTGTGGTACCATTTTAATTAGATTGATGACGGTTGTACTTTTAAACATCTCTTTGTAGACATTGTTTAATGCCCACATTTTCCGTATCATTGAATCATATCATTGAACGTTAACAGAAATTAGTGTGTTACTGTGTATCTCCAAGAAGTGAAATTTACTTGAGCTGGATGTACAGGGCATGCCTAACTTCCTACAGTAATTGTTTTATATTACAATGGTATGTGACAGCACAGGGTACATCAGCCTACTTGGGAGTTGGGTCTAAGCAGGTACAAGTCAACAAGTAACAGTGTGTTAGTTATGGAAGCAAATTATTGACAATGTTTTGAATTTTAAAAGGCATTGAATACTTAATATTGAAATGTAAACACCACTGAATTTCTTGGTTTTTAATTCACCTCACCTTCAAATAGAACAAAATCCAGGCTGCTCAAATTCGAATGATGAAATTCAGATCAAAAAAATGTTTTGCCGATAAAATTAAGATTGCAACATCCAGGATATCAAGGTAAGGCAATCGACCCATCTCACAGAAGGGTCCATCTGCAGACCTCTCTCCTCAGGCCCCTCTCATTCAGGTGTAGCTGCAGATCAGTCATACAATCACAGCCTGGGGTCTGAGGAGAGAGGTCTGGTCTGAGGCAAGCGATACCTTGGTATACCGGATGTTGCAATCTGATTTTTTTCGCCTCTAATATTTTCACCTCTAATTTTGGGGATCTGAATTTCACCATTCGAATTTGAGCAGCCTTAATTTTGCTCTGTTAATTATTATTAATATTATATAATGATAATTTCTTAAGCTTTTTTGGGGGGGGTGAGGGATTTAAATTTTACTGTTTGAATTTCATCAGCTTGGATTTATGAACCTTGAATTTTTTGATCAGATTTTTTTTTACATTGAAAAAACTTTATATTTAAATTTTAAAGAGGTGAATTCAATACCAACAAAATTGGAGGTGTTTAAATTTCAATATTAGGTATTCAACGCCTTAAAATTCAAAACATTATGTCACTGATTTGCTTCAACAGTTAGTGGTATCAAGTAAAAGACATACACACAAGCATTTTTCCACTTACTATAATCTAGAATGGCAAAGAGGGTTTAGGTTGGTTATATAGATGCTGATCTGCGGGCATTTGTGAAGCCATCTGTGACATTGCTTGAAAATAGGTCATTCCACATACAGTACTGTTAGATTTGATTTGATTGTATGCTAACACCATGCAATTGCATAGCAGTTGTAATGATGTCAACCTCATGTAAAGTGTCGCCACATTGTCGATCAATTAAAACAATTTAAATCCCATTCAAGTCAATGGGGTGTCATGTATATCATTATACATCATTCCTGAAAAGGATATTTACATCTATTAAAATCTCCATGTTTCAGTCCCAATACAACTAACACTAAATTATTCATAACTCAGTATGAAAACATGGTTGACCTCGCCACAACACCAATTAAACACCACAGTGAACAGGAAACCCACAGCAGTGCACAACGCATCTCTCCGCCCCATATAGTCTGTGTGTGAGAAAAGGCAAGACACCAAATGTTGAGGAAAACAAAACGCATGTCAAAGTGTGAGTCAGTACAAGTCTGCTTGTCTGTACAACTGCTGGGCTGGGGGTGGAGGTGGAGGTGGAGGGGAGGGGAGGGGGAGGGAGACAGCCAGAGATGCTGGTTCAGGCCTCTGAATAGCGGTAGATCAGGTGAACGGGAAGTAACATTGTTGTCCTGGTGATCTCTCACAGACAAGGAAGTAACATTGTTGTCCTGGTGATCTCTCACAGACAAGGAAGTAACATTGTTGTCCTGGTGATCTCTCACAGACAAGGAAGTAACATTGTTGTCCTGGTGATCTCTCACAGACAAGGAAGTAACATTGTTGTCCTGGTGATCTCTCACAGACAAGGCAGCATATCTGCCAGTATCATCCATTACCTGGCCCTGTCTGTTTGTTACATGGATTATTAATGTTATGATGTTGTTGGATTAATGTGTCACACAGATGCATACGCAGTGTTATGTATTGACATTACGAGGGCTATCCTTTTTATTTAGGCGTGGTCTGTTGACTGAAAGTCTGTCTGGTAAATGAATAATTCGTTTTTGGGAAATCTATCTACTACTAATTTCAAGATATTTCCAATCGTCTAACATCAAATAAACCATCCACAGTACTAAATAAAAGGAGTGCAGTGTGCTTTGGCAAATTCAATAAATAAGTTATGAAGAGTACTTTGGAATCACATTAGCTCTCTTTGTTTTTCAGCCAATGAGATTCAGAACCATCCCTTGACAACTTAGTTTTAACAGGATAATTACTGATGCTTCCAGTTATCTGTATGTGTGTGTGTGTGTGTGTGTGTGTGTGTGTGTGAGTGTGAGTGTGAGTGTGAGTGTGAGTGTGAGTGTGTGTGTGTGTGTGTGTGTGCATGAGTCTTTGTTTGAAGAACACAAGAAGAAAGTGAGGCAGAAATATTTTTCTATTTCTCCCCCCCCCCCAAGGGAGAGTCATCATAACTTTGGCTGGTGGCTATAAGTCCTAGCGAGCATGTCTAAGCTTTGGCATCGACTTTCAAATGAAGACGACCCATCGCTCAATATGTACACAGCGCATCAGCGCTCGACTGCCTTCCATCTAAAGGCGCAGCGCAGCCCTGTTCTGCGGTCTGCAGTACTGGGTCTGCAGTACTGGCTCTGCATCACAACGAATGACTACTGACAGACAGAGGCGACTGTTATTGCACGCACCACCAAAGCAGGATCGGTGACAGCAGGCGATGATAAGATCCACCTATAAGGTCACTCATGTCAGGTGACAAACTTAACCTGAACTTTACCTTCTAATCTGATTGGTTGAGGCTAAGATGAGTCCTTCGTTTCAGTGATCCCCCCCCCCCCTTATTTTTCTTGAAGCGCACGTTCCCTTTTGCGGGATGGAGGAGCGAAGAGATGAAGCGTAGCGGGACAGATGTCGGGGGGGGGGGGGGGGAAAGAAATGTGTCTCGATTTCAAACACGGTTTAGGGGAGAGAAAAAGATAATGACAAATATATGACGTTTTAAACTCTTGACTGAAGCTGTGTGACTGAAGCTGTGTGACTGTTTTAAAGTTCCAGAATTCAGCACAGTGCTCTGTACTTCTACCCGCGCTCTCTATTCTACCATATGCTCCCCCCCCCCCACCCCCCCCACCCCCCGTGAGACGATATGTTTAAGAAAGCTCTGTTGTATTTCTCTGTGAGAGATCAGTGGAGTTGGAGTACATCTGTTTGTCCCTGAGATGTCCCTCCTGAATGAGCTCTGTGGAACAACTGCTGTCTATTTGTCTGGTGAAGTAATATCGTCAAGTCATCACAGCCTTTCTCTCCCTCTCTTATACCCAACTGTGTTATGAAACGCATGGAGGGGCTCTTTCTTTTCAAGGCAGAGGCAGAAACGAGGTACTACTTGAGCGCTGAGCAGAAACACTCTCAGGGAAAGTCTACGCTGCACTGTTTTTTTTTTTTTTGTTAACCGGTCGAACATTTATCCTAGTACAGAGAGGAGAGCAAAGACTGTCTAAATGAATGTCTCCATACATGGGCCTCGCCTTGTCTCAAATAGTAATTCCACACCGCACAAGATCCAGAGGATTTATTCGGCCAATCTCTCCTACCTCCAATATCATGAGCCAATGTACAATACTGTACCAGTCTTGGGCACTGCATTCAGAACTCTCATGAAGCCCAGGAACTGCAACAGCATGTAGGTAGTATTTGAGGCGAATACTTTGTGGACAAAGCTCTGAACAATATGACCCTGCCATGACTTGACATACCCATGTGTATAGATATGACATCTATGAAGGGAAGATGATTTAAAACTGACATGTTTGCAATCTCGGGGGAGATTATGCACACATCAGGGAGATGAAAAGTCTAGTAAATTGGAACGCCAACAGATGTTTTATTAGGACGATTATGAGAGACTTTGTCATTTAAATGTGTTGTGACGTTTTGTAATCTTGCCAATTGTGTTGCCAGCTGTATGAGCTGACAGGTAACACGGTTTCGATCCAGAGCACAGCCTGTAGTTTGTCAGTCATCAGGATCAACGGAGGGACACACAACATTCTCTAGTTTAATGAGTCAGCTTCATGAACTTGTGAAACCCTTTTCACAGAGAACATATTGTGTTTGAAAAGAGAGAAGAAAGGAAAAGAGGTAAACGGTGCAAAGTGTCAACTGTGTAATGATACACTTGTGGGTAACAGACATAAAACAACCCCTGCTGCAAAAATATCAGTTATTTTCGAACGGCTTCAAGTACTGCAAACATAAAAACAAGTCACGCAAACAGTTCTCATCAACAATCCTTTAACGACAGACAGGCAAAAAAAAAAAGCTCTGAGAAAGCTCTGAGTCACCAATCACAACCTGACTCCTCCCTCTCTTCCCGGAGGGCAATTAGGATTGTCCTCCAACATCTCCAGGGCGTGTCATGTGACCTAAGCCCCCTGGTCACATGGTTGTGTTCTTTAATAGGATGAGTGTGGAAACGGGGAGACTTATCCAGGCCTAATCCAGGCCTAGGGATGGACGATAAATATCCCTGACTCATTACTCAAGGAACACTGTTCCAAATGCCAGAAGGATAACAGCACAGCAAGCCCACGCTGAGAGATAACAGATGAATAAGGAGATATGCCTTTCGTGTAAATTTGTCGTCCACATGTTGGGTGTTATTTATCATCCCGGACGCCTTTTATGAGGCTGTTATCTGTTTCATACAGATATCTATCCAAACGCATAAAATGTGATTACATTGAGCTTTGAACTCATGCTTGTCTCATTGTGCCTCCCATTTCTAAATCCTTTGCACTGGAGATAAATTTGTCATTGAAGGAGAAATGTCAAAATCCTGTCAGGCTGTGCCTCTGGGAATATATGTGTGTTGGTCTGTCTGAATGTCTGCTTTGTCTGCCTGTCTGCCTGCCTGCCTGCCTGCCTGCCTGCCTGCCTGCCTGCCTGTCTGTCTGTCTGTCTGTCTGCTTTGTCTGTCTGTCTGCCTGCCTGTCTGCCTGCCTGCCTGCCTGCCTGCCTGTCTGTCTGTCTGTCTGCTTTGTCTGTCTGTCTGTCTGCTTTGTCTGTCTGTCTGCTTTGTCTGTCTGTCTGTCTGCCTGCCTGTCTGTCTGCCTGTCTGTTTCTGTTTATTGTATTTCATACAAACGGACAGACAGTGGATCCTCCATGTTCTCATTGTTTTCCTAAACAGACCAGAAGAGCAGGTAATGCTTGGTTCATGATTGCGTAGCCCTGAAGATGAAACCCAATCACGTCTGAATGTTCTCGTAAAAAAAAATCAAAAACAACTCCCGAAAATTCCACACGAGAAAAGACAAACACTTGAAAAAAAAACTGTGGAATTTCACTGAATTGAAGCGGTAGTGAAGAGGACTTTCTGTGGACACTTCTCTAACCCAATCAGAAGCGGAAGCGTCTGAACAGCAGTGAAAAGACATTCACTTTAAACTCTCATCAGATTTCATTGAATTTCCCCCGTTGTGAAAAACCCCTGCACCCCCCCGTCCCCTCCATGGTGACGGCCCAAGTCGACCTTTCCGAGACAAAGCAACGAGCACAAAGAGCTGAGGAAAGACAATGAGAGCCAGGCCGTAGGTGCTGAGGGCACTGACAGCACTTCAGACCCATTTCAGACACACTAACTAGCCTCCTGAGCCCTCTCAATATCTCTCTTTCCTCCTGAGCTGGACCTCAGAGACGCCGGGGTTCCTCCGGGTTCTCCAGGGGGTTCTAATTGTCTCTTGAACATCTTCTGCACTGGACGTGTTCCTGGGCGAACCCTACCGACCTTGTGATCCACGGTAGGAATGCGTCCTCCCGGCCTCCGACCTGAGGTCGGTGACTCGCGGGAGGCCGTTGATGGTGATTGGATGATGGAGAAGCCGATGTTGTCGTGCTCTGGATAGAGCAGACACCTGCTGAACAGTGTCTCCTTAGTACAATCCTTTTAGTTGTCAGCTAACCCTATACTGATGGTTTTTCTTTCACTAATCACTAGCCCCACTGAAACCCTGGCCTCTGAGTTACGACATATAATTTAGGTTGAGCTTCAATACACACCACCAAGTTGCACAACGCCATCAACATTCTGTATGTGACAGAAATGTCAACAGGATGTGTTCACTTTGCAACTACGATGAAATGCTTCCATGCGTGAGGACCTGTAGTGCTACGAATGAGAGCCACACAACTGTGTCTGTTACTGTGCATCTGGATCTGACACCAGCATGAACAGTCCGAGGCGTTTTTACGATCTTCGGATATCGTAGTTAACAGGAGAGACGGACCGTGACATTGCCTTCACACAGCCAAGTAACTGACTGAAGAACTGATGAGTGAAATAATGTAACAGGAGGTTTGGAGACCAGGTGGTTTTAGCCTTCCAGCTCTTTTCGAAATTGGAGCGAGGTGATCTCATCTCTCCCAGTCCCAGTCAGTCGAAGCTTTGATCCGTGGTGAACTGCAACCTGTACCACCATTAAAAATCGAAACTCGCCACACACAAAACACCAGTGGTCTGGCACACACACACACACACACAAAACACCAGTGGTCTGGCACACACACACACACACACAAAACACCAGTGGTCTGGCACACACACACACACACACAAAACACCAGTGGTCTGGCACACACACACACACACCACATGCCAGCGGTCTGGTACACACATATCACCCACAAGGACCTACCTGAAGTCACAATAACTTCAATGCCCCTAACTCACCCTCTAAACATGTTCTCGTAAACACTTACACACTCACACAACACTCACACGTACACATTCTCACACAACACACACACGTTCACTCACACATACACATTCTCACACAACACACACTAACATACATGATAAACACACTTCAATCACTTCATATCTTAAAGCTGTTTTCGGTCTCCTGTACTTCATGGGAAGGACAGAATCACATTGACATTTTCTTAATTTAGCTCTTTCACACAAAACTACTTTAAATATAGAAATGCAGCAGAAAATCATCAATGAGTAGTCCATACATTTACATTTAGTCATTTAGCAGACACTCGACTTAGAGTAAGTACAGGGACATTCCCCCGAGGCAAGTAGGGAGAAGTGCCTTGCCCAAGGACACAACCTCATTTCCCACAGCGAGAATCGAACCGGCAACCTGCTGATTAGCCCGATTCCCTAACCGCTCAGCCATCTGACCCCCATAGTTCTAACAGTACTTTTGTGGTCAGGGAACAGGCAGGAATGGTGAGGACAAATGTAATGATGTGAATGGTGATAGACAAGGAGAATCCTGGAGAGTATTAATAATGATGGCAAGCCGGGACACCAGGGATTGTTTGGTTTCGATCCTGAGGGGTAGGGTGACTAGGGTCTTTAATGCCCTCGACCTGGTTCAGCACTGATGGAAACGTGCGACGAGCCTACTGATACACCACTTAGCCAGCGACATGGCTGAAAGCCAGCAATCTGATGCACAGGTATACTGGAGGAATGAGTTTAACCCATTCAGTCAACCCCCTCAAACTCACTCTATAGCGCCCCCAACTGGTCGAGCTACACTGACTGTAGATCTGAGTTCAACTGAACCCCACTAATGTCTTGATGATTTAGGCTCATATAAACTTTAACACACATACACACACACATACACACATTCAATCAAACAGTCAGCCTCTCAGCCAGCTCTGTGTAAACCTTCTATTGACATCCAAAACTATTCACAGTATACAGACGAAAATATAATTTCATAATAACAACACTAAAGTAAGACTCATTTGCAGAAGTGTGCTTGATTCCTAAGACTTCAAAAACAGCCTGGCTGTTTAGGAGCACATGTCCAGCGCAAGACAGAAACATAAAGAAGCTGTAAAGCTTTAACCGAGACTTAATTTAAACCTCACAGCAAGGGACCACTGAGCAACAGTCATGCCAACAGGCTCCCTGCAATAGAACGCCTCTCTTTTGTGACCAAAACTCACAGGGCTCCACAAAGCAATAAGCATAAAATATTACCACGCCGATTTCAATTTGGCATTCCTAAGCCGTGGAGCTAAGCACCACAACAGTACATAGCACCGAGGAGGAGGGTGTGTTTGATAACACCAGTTTACAGTGAGGATGGTTTATATCATGTAACCTAGCTGATAATGCTGAAAGACCCACGGTTCAATTCCTCACCAGCCTGGCATTTATTACATCCAATTTACCCCTCGCCTCCCTCCTACTTCAAACTGATGTCTGCACGCCTCCTGTGCCACACCACATACTAACATGGGAGTCAGATGGCTGAGCGGTGAGGGAGTCGGGCTAGTAATCTGAAGGTTGCCAGTTCGATTCCCAGCCGTGCCAAATGACGTTGTGTCCTTGGGCAAGGCACTTCACCCTACTTGCCTCGGGGGGAATGTCCCTGTACTTACTGTAAGTCGCTCTGGATAAGAGCGTCTGCTAAATGACTAAATGTAAATGTAACATGTCATCCCTTCCTGGGCGATCCAGTGTCTTCATGTTCAGAACAGCCACACTGACTCAGAAATTAGCTGGCTGAATCCCCTGGGGGCAGGAAGTCATAGTAACTAGAGGCAGATGGGACAATAATTCATGTTGTTTTTCAGACAGGGACCTTTCTTCCCACCCCCCATCTCTAACCTGTTGCTGAAGGATTTCAACGGATAGGAGCAGGAATGAGAAGTCGTGTTTTGCGAAGAAAAAGGTATCTTTGGTAAAGTTCTAAGTAACGTGTCAGGAGTTTTTCAATGCACACGGTGTAATCTGAACATCCTCATTTTTTCATACGACATTTCAATCATACAATAGATTATCAGACAAATTTTAAGGTCTGGCTGTTTTCTTGACTGTGAATGGATTCTCATATTGGCTGTCCTAGTAGCTTGTGTGAGCCACCTATCTCAGAGGCCAATGCATAATCCATGGGCTTCATAAAACATAGATGACAGTGCCCATGACGACTTCAGTCCGAAAGAAACGTATCAATATGGAAGTAGAGATTTACAGTAAAGTGGAAAAGCCTTGCAAAACACGACCTGCCCCTTTGTAATACAAGCCACTAGAGGGGTGACATCCTATGATTAGAAACAGAGAGTGAACCAATGAAGTGCAAGCTCATCTTTACTAACATTTAATCAATACACAGGGAGTGGAAGGAATTGGCAATGCTGCATAGCTGCCTACCTGCTCAAATACACTTTCAAAGGAGAATGTGTAGCCGGTGTGTGGTGAAACTCACTCCTCAACTATGTAAAAGGCTACCCGCGTCAACGAATAGCTAGCTTTTCGTTGGCATAGTTACATTTAATCATTTAGCAGACGCTCTTATCCAGTGGTAAGAGTGGTGGCAGTTGGTAGTGGTGGTGCTTGGGAAGTCAGAGGTGGTCGGTTCGACTCCTGGTCGGAGTGAACAGTGGCCCGTATGCCTCTGACGGAGCAAGACCACGTCTGTTACAAATGCTCCACATTGAGCTCCCTCTCTTGGTGAATTTGACTTGAGGTGATTGGGGAGAGTCCCTTTAATTTTGGGGGGCCCTAAGCATCTGACATTGGTCTAATTGAGTGAAAAGCAAAGGGTTGTGGCAGGTTTGGAAACTTTAGATTAGGCAGCTTTCACACTACTTGAGACTATATATATTATTATTATTACTACTACATGGATCAAGTCCACAAATGCAAATCAGAAAAACCGAATCTTGCTTTCAAAATAATTTGTTTGCGTGACAGGGCCTAAATTGCCCACGGGGTGGTGGTACCAAGACGTAGCCTATACTAATTCCGAACTCAATCAGATTTTTTACAAGAAATTTAATCAGCAAACATGACAAGACGATTTAAAGTGAGATATGGTCAACAGAAGGGGTATATTCTAACAGACAAGTCCATGCAGATTTAGACTAAATAAGACAAGTCTTAAAATGAAGTCATTTTACCGCTGCCTCACAGAAGAATCCACAACAACAATTGGTTGGAATTAAACAAGACAATTAATGACCATCACGAGCGCATTAAAGAACATAGCCAAATGAATCACGCGCAGTGAGGGAGAGGATAAAAACAAGAGTATAATCCCTCCGCTGCTAACGGTGTCACTCAAGGATTAGCGTGCTAAGGAAAAATAACACGCTAAGTACTATGCGGCTAAATTAAATGACCTACGAAATGGACTAGGAGTACCTCGGACATGGACGAAAATATAAAATACAAATTAAGGTGATTTGGTTTGAGAAGTCTTCTAAGTTGCTGCAGGTTTTAGTGGGCTAGAACAGTCGACAGTGGGGACTAACTCCCGTGTTTAACTTCATTGCCAAGTGATGCCACCAAATGATGAGCTGCAACAGAGACAACGATGAGACTATCGGGTCCAGCAGTCGCGGGCTGAAGTGGAAATTGTGGGTCGTCATTAAATAGTTGTGCAATAGCTTGTGCGTTTGGGTAGTCATTTGCAATGGGACACATGACAGAAAATACTTCGTGGAGAGCTAGTGTAATTTCCACGGTTTAAATCATTCCGCGTAGTTCACCCGTTCACCAACACAATAATCTGTACGTAAACGCTTAAATGTTTTACCTGTATGTCCAGACGCAAAGCATCCAGAGTATAATCCGAGAAAAGATTTTACAACAAAAAAAACAGTTGTAGCCCACTTCACTTCAACTGCCAAGTACGTCCGATGAAATCCACGGTTAGTGATATGATCCACGCAATAAACGTCCTCAGAGGAAGTTTGCGTGAAGCAAGCGCTTTAATCCCTTTCGGAAATACTATCAACAAACGGCGAGTGGAGAGGGGATCCTGACTTCAGCACCTCGGTAGAAGTGGACAGCTCCGGTAGTACGGGTCTAACCTCGTCTGTCTCGGGTCTTCTCTGCCACTGAGGCGCGAGCCACCAGCTCCAACCAAACTCACCTACTGGCTGCGTCCCCGATCGGATTTACATACAATCACAGGACGAACCAATCAAAAGCCTGCAGAGGGCAGCCGTAGTGAGAGAGTGGATAGAAGCGATGTGGATCGTCTGATGCCACCCGTACATTGCCCTTGACTGAAACGAACAGGGTTGCAGTGTCAAACCTCGAGTTTCCCTCGAGAAAAATTGGTCATACAGTATCACACCGACGTCGTGAAAGCGAACGGACTGTTGGCAGAGCAGGGAGAATGACAAACATGTTTTTACAAACTAATATAAAATGTGAACTTTTTATGAGACTAAATTTGTTGTAGTCTAGTTTATCACAACAGCCATGAATAACAGTAATCTGTTTTGATCAGAAAATCTCAACTGGAATCTACTCTAAGTGCATGGGCATGCTTGCAAATCATCCGGGCATTTAAAATGACACCAGACCTCACAGTTAAACAACACAAAAACATACATGACATTCAAAATGAAAATGATAAATCCTTGTCAAATCAGAGATGCACAATCAAGCCATGGGTTGTGTGGTTTGGGTTTCAGTGTCACATAAACATTAACATAATGAAACATGTTGCGTATGGATATTCATCTCGGCCATATGTCAAGCCAGTGTGTATCTGCTACTGTCACATTTAGTTAAAGCATGATTTATAGGAGGAACTAGAGGAACAACTCTATTTGCATTCTCCTTCAGTGGGTTGCCACATCTGTGCTTAGACGTGCTATGGATGTGACTAGTGTATCGCTTAAAACTGCACTGATTCATCACATTGACGATGGTATAGTCTTGCATGCGAATAGGATCTGAAGGAGGAGGAGGACAGGAAGAGGAGGTATTTTCGTAATCCATTTGGGGTCTTGAGAGACCAATGTGCGTGTCTTCGAGTGTGTGTGTGCTTGCATTGGTGTGTATGTGTGTGAATGTGTGTGTGCATGTGTTCGTGCATGCTTTTGTGTGGGTACATTTGCATGTGTGTGTGTGTGTGTATGTGTGTGTGTATGTGTGCTCCCTGGAAGGGTGTCGTGTGAAGTTCCTAACAGACTATGACACATGCTACGGGCAACATCGCTGGCACAGGCCACATGTGACATGTGACTAGTTTCACAAACCATTATACATGAAACTCTGGGCTGTGGAGCCGGGTGTCCCGCTGTGCTCACTCACCCTCCTGCTCCCAGGGGCCACGGCATCCCTGGTTCTTCTCCTGGTTCGATGGAGGCTCTGTAGTCTCAGGGGGGGGGGGGGGGGGGGGGGTACTGTGTAACCTCTTACACAGTGGTTCCTCAGGGCACCCCTGTCCTGCATGTTTTAGATGTTTCCCTGCTCCAACACACCTGATTCAAATGAACGGGTTGTTATCCAGCTCTGCGGAAGCCTGCTTATGACCATTCATTTGAATCAGGTGTGTTGGAGCAGGGAAACATCTAAAACATGCAGGACAGGGTTGGGAAACACTGCTCTATCACACACACATAGCCAATGCCTTCCACAGACCGTGTGCGTAGGCTATCACACAGACCGTGTGCGTAGGCTATCACACAGACCGTGTACGTAGACTATCACACAGACCGTGTACGTAGGCTATCACACAGACCGTGTACGTAGGCTATCACACAGACCGTGTACGTAGGCTATCACACAGACCGTGTGCGTAGGCTATCACACAGACCGTGTACGTAGGCTATCACACAGACCGTGTACGTAGGCTATCACACAGACCGTGTACGTAGGCTATCACACAGACCGTGTCCGTAGGCTATCACACAGACCGTGTACGTAGGCTATCACACAGACTGTTGTGTGACTAAGGAGCCTCCAAGAACGTGTCAAGAAATCATCAATAACTCAAATAAAACCACATCAATAACACCAGCAGGGCCTAGTCCAGTTCACAGCAGACCTCAGCCAAGCCTAATGGAGTCCTAGCAGCAACTTGGCAGTGGTTTGGTACCTGGAGACACCTCTGAAGTTTGTTAGAGTTGAAAAAAAAAAAAACCTTTCTCTGGAAGCCCAGTCCCTCGAAACCAAGTTATAAGGGGGGAGGGAAAAAATCAGTACTCGGTTAAGATAAATAGTGGTCCAGTCTCACAGCACAGCCCCTGTCTAGCCTGCCCACTCATCTCAGCTGGCAGTAGCATTGCCCTTAAGCTCTGACAGCGTGAAAGAGGAAAAGTACGACTTATATTAGTTGGGTCCGTTAAGCTTCCTCCAGCTGTGTACCAACCCTGGCAGCAAAGAAAAAAGACAAAGCACACAAGCACAAAGAAAGCCCACATATGGACCAGGGTGATAATTCTGATGTGTGTGCAAACTTGATGAAAGCTTTTTCCACAATCGCTCTGATGTTGAAATGCAACAGGATTTAGACACCCACACAAGTAGAAGAGCTAATTACTCTGTCATCAGTAACAGAGAGGCACCACACAACACACACACACAATAGAATACAAACACAAATGCGCAAACACACACAGAGAGACTCACATTCATGCCATGCACACACACACACGCACATATACACAAACTGTACTGTAAGATATCTGTTAAATGCTTTGCTTGTGGGGGAGTTCCAGGTTGTATTATGTTTAATTAAGATATAAACAACGACTCGTCCAAATTATAATTAACGTTATAGCGTGGCGAACAGCTTCCTTTCCACATAGGATGCACTGTACACAGTATCTTCCCTATAGGACACAGTGAGCCTTATCACGTAGAACGGAAACATCCGTTTTAAACTAGGCTGTTTGTTCAGAACCATCCTCTGCTTTCTCCTTTCCTCGTTCCTGCGTTCTCCGAGTACCACCGCAGACCTGAAGATTGTTCTGGGCTTGATTCAACAACGTGATTGATTAACCTTATCCGTTTCATTGATCGGGTGATAGTTTCGCTGTGCTACTTTTGGACTCTTGAAACGACACCAGAGCAGCAAAGCCTCTTTTGGGGCTGGGTGTTGTAGTCAGAGGAGATTCATCCTCAATTCTACATAACACAATCATAAAACTGTCATCCTCTCGTCACATGAGGGATGCTGAAGTAACAGACAGAATAGACATAAGATCGGCTCGTTGAATTTGCTGTGTTAGGATGACAAGGCATTTCTGTTCGCCTGGGAACACAACAAGAGAAAGTGACACCGGCTCAGTCTTGCTGAAGGGGTAAGTGCAGGCAATTTAGCACCTGTCCACAGGTAGTGAACACTGTGAGGAGCCATAAGGGCCTCTCTCATACGTTCTGACGTACTCTCTGACTGAAAGGGCTTCGTGAAAAACGAGCACTCACCAAAGAGGTTTAGTAACTGAAAGGTTAAAAAAACAAAACAATATAAAGCTTTAAAAAAAAACAATTCTGCAAGTTGCATAACGGTTCCTGTCATCACAGTTCACATCAAATATACTGTACGCCACCTAACTTTAATCCACAGCATGGATATTAAAAGTGTCGTAGTCAGCATAATAAGTGGGCTACATTTTTTACTCAGATTATCTCAGATACGCTCTGATTTACAGTAATTAACGCAGACCCCCACAGTGAGGGATAACTATAACACTATCTCTTATTTTTTTTAATTATCTCATCAAAAAAACAGCCTCCTGTTCTTTAAAGCTGGACCAATTTCAAGTTTAGAATCAGGACCACACTCCACTTCTCCCACTCCTCTTTACAATTAGTCATTTAGCAGACGCTCTTATCCAGAGCGACTTACAGTAAGTACAGGGACATTCCCCCAAGGCAAGTAGGGTGAAGTGCCTTGCCCAAGGACACAATGTAAAAGGCACAGCCAGGAAATCGAACCGGCAACCTTCTGATTACTAGCCCGATTCCCTAACCGCTCAGCCACCTGAGCTCTCTGATTGTTTCTTCACAGCCTTGGAGGCACAAGACCTCAACAAGCACCCACTTACACCTCCGGGACGACTCCCAACCCACCTCCAATCTCTCTCTCTCTAATCACATTTTACTCACCCACAAAACCTCCCTCTTCAGCGGCTTGCAGGCCCTCAGACAGGAGCCCCACAGCGGCCCTAACCTCCTCCGCGTATTGCTTCTCCACTCCCATCATTGTCTTACCCCAGGCGAGATGCTGTTATCCCACATCAGCGATGAGCGATATCTTCCTGTCTGTTGTCTGTCGTTGGGGACCTTTCATCCTCCCTCCCCCGCCCCTCCAGTAAACTTGGCTCTGTGACACCAGCTCTCATGTCGACGACGGGGTGTCCACCTTGTTCTCTTGGAGCTCTGGTATTCTTCCTTTGCCCTTTGAAGCACCTGACCTAACATCTATTGCTGTTAGATCTAAACATTGGGATGAATCACTTTGAGATGTATACATTTAATACATAGATGCATATATATTTTTTATTGAAAATAAAATTGTAATCTTTGTGACTGACCAATCTACTTACTCTAGTCCTGTAGTGACATCTAGTGTCCACTGAGGGGAAGTGAAGCATCAACAGAACAGTTTCTACCTGGGGTCTCGAACCCACATGGTGCTCAGTGAGGTAAAGTTCCTGAGACACAGGGCCCTCCCAGCAGCAAGTGATATACAGGCAGGGCCACCACTACTGATGAGCCCAGGTTTGGACTCACACACTTACACAAGTATGTATTGAATTTGAATATAACCGTGCTCTAAATATTAAAATGAGAGAGCGGTTGTGTTTTAACGTCTCTGGTTGGACCTCGCTAAAGCTCTGATTACGTCTCTGTGTGTAGAGAAGGTTTTCACTGTAAATGACTTTTGTGTTGGAAGTGTGTGTGTTGATGGGGGGGGGGGTTCAAGTGATAATGTTTGTTTTTATAAGCAGTCGTTCGATATTTGGAAGTGCCATAACTTGACAGACCTTCTGAAAATGTGAAGGTAGCGTGTCGTTACAAGAATGATATTTAATAGCTTACGGCAAACTGTCAGTAAACGTTTCAGAGTTTGGGTTGGCTATTTTGTGCTGTTGATTTGAATATGTATCCTTGGGTGTTCAATTTCCCTATAGAGCGGCATGAGCGATCAGCGTGAAATAATCTTATTATGATGTGTTTGACTGTGAGTGGAAGCCTCAGGCAAAATTCTGTTTTGATGACATTTAAATGTGTGCTAAGGTAGGATATTCTGAGTTTCTATACACTGTGATCTTTATCTTCTCCCACAAAGACCTCATGAATGTCATGTTGCGTTTTTCTAGGTCCCAGTACTTTTGAAAGCTACGTTTAAAAACCATGTATGACATTTGAAAGTATATTATGTCTCTCTCTCTCTCTCCTCTCTCTGACACAAGTCACTTTCGCCTCTCTCTCTCTCTCTCTCCCTCTCTCTCTCTCTCTCTCTCTCTCTCTCCCCCTCTCTCTCTCTCTCTCTCTCACACACACTCAGTCTCTCTCTTTTCTTCTCTCTGACACACACTCAGTCTGTCTCTGCATAAGCGTGAGTAGTTGTGTTTGCTGGGTCACTCATCACCATTGCTCGGTACGAACACAAGGGGAAATCATGGCAGCGCATCGGGTCATCGTCTACGGCGGAAAGGGAGCATTAGGTTCTGCATGTGTTCATCATTTCAAATCTAAAGGATGGGTAAGAAATTATAGTGATCGTTGTGAAAATGTTGCCGGTTTGTATTTCAGTATAAAGCCTAGCACTATTTATTTCGCAATAGCCACTTGTTGATACACCCTACCCTAGCATACAATGTTAACGTCATGATAAAGAGGCAACCAGTAGGCTAGGCTATTCATTTGACTGAAGCTTTCATAAAACTTTAAAACTTGTATTATTAAAGACAAGCTTACACGTATTTTGTAACTGAATGCATACCAGTCATGATGAACATTTGCATTGATTTTCATATAAATCACTCATTGATTCTCATGTTTTTATCAACAGTGGGTTGGCAGTATCGACATAGTGGCGAATGAGGAAGCGGACGCGAACGTGTTGGTGAAGTTGTGCGAGTCCTTTACACAACAAGCTGGACAGGTAGGCTATAGTGGACATCATTATAGTGGGAGATGACACATGGGTCGGCTTCTACGGTGACAAGTGGTTTATTGACCGGTGACTGGCTTACAATGAAACCGCTCACTTTATCTGTCTAGTTGCACATACATAGCCAGGAGAAACAACGACATTTTTATGATGCTTCTGTTCATCTTTAATAGACTATAGGCCTAGCACTACATCGGACCAGCTTTTTGGCGATGTTATGCTATTTATTATACAACTGGACGCTTCTAATGTGGTTTATAGTCATAAAATATAACATGTTATAAAATATTACGTTGCACTAAATTATTCCAAAGAGAAAGTCAAGATAAAGCCAGGTTATTAGCTAGGCTTACCGACGCTGCCAGACGGATGATGTTTAAGTCTTATCTTTCTCTCGCAGGTGACAGCAGATGTGGCCCAGTTGCTAGGGGAGCAGAAAGTGGATGCCATCTTGTGTGTGGCGGGGGGATGGGCGGGAGGAAATTGCAACTCGAAAGGTCAGAGTTCAACAACAACACTGACGCGATATCATCAACTAATTTTGAATCCGCTAATGTATCAATGTGAGACATTAACCGCACAAAGCCTGTCATCGGCTTGGTGCTGGACCTGTTCAGGGGAAACCCATAAATTAATTATAAACGAATAGTGAACAACATTTGCTCCGAACAAAACCTCGATTTAAATATATTGCTGAATATGTCTACTTCAGATTTGTACAAAAACGCAGATATGATGTGGAAACAGAGTGTTTGGACCTCCACCATCTCCAGCCACTTGGCCTCCATTCATCTGAAAGCAGAAGGACTGTTGACCTTGTCTGGGGCCAAAGCTTGCCTTGCTGGCACTGCTGGTAAGACCATCTTCTATCCAGGAACATGTTATGATGCATTACCCTGTTTGACACCAGACTATTTCATGCAGACTTTGATAGTGAAGGGACTTTTGTGCAGCCCAAACATATAAGCAGCCCAAACTAATAGCAGCTTACGTGATCTGGGCCTTTGAGAAGCAGAGCTGCAGTTCAGAAACACTGAATGTAAATTAGGAGAGTGGATGGGATAGTATGAATCATTGTGATTTTAAATAAGTTTGTTGAAGTCATACCGTGACTCCCTTGAGGGTCACAATACCCTGAACAATGTAAGCTAGTATCTGGTACCATAAAATATAATTACCCCAGAGCCTTCCCTCTATAACACCCTGAACCCTATGCCTGTGTGTGTTGCCCATGTGACCTTGATCCTGACAACAATTCCAATCCTGATGCCGTCCGCACAATCCTCCCGTTCTGATTGGCTAAGGGACTGGGAGGAGGAATGAGTCAGCAGTTCTGGTCTACATGTGGTCCTGGTTAGGAGCTGCAGTTGTGGTGCTCTGTGGAGAGGATGATTACCTCAATATACCAGGCCAGATATTGAATGACTACACCCCCCCCCCCCCCAGGGTTTAAGAGGTTTAATGGTCTCAAGTGGCTGTTTTTTCCTCTTTTGGAAGTTTTAGGATAAGAAGATATCATGTTGATTTCCATTATTAAGTTTTGTAGTAGTTCACTTCTAAAGGAGACTCTGAAAATAACACAAATACACATTGTGTGAACTAATTTCAACACAGACTGTGAACAGAGACATATTAAGAGACGAAACTTGAAACTGTATATTCGTTATATCTGTACACATGTCAGCAAGCTTTAATCAAACAAGCACACAAAAGCCTGTTTGCTTTGCTGGGCCCTCCCCGAACAAAGTGTGCCATCTGTGATGACGAAGGGTGATAACGATGAACAGTGCCTATTATCTCAGCCACGAGCAAACCGCTGGTCGCTAGAGATCACATGGTAACCTACATTGTGGACATTCCATAGTGGGCTTAAAAGGCTTAATCGTACAACGTGAATGCCCGACCATGACCTAAAAGTTTGACCATTGACCCTGGATTCTGATGTCTAGTTTGACCTGTTAACAACCTTGTTTGAAGGGATCCAGTGTGCCTACACTCAGGTTGAAATCACTTCTGTGTAAATGGTCTCCAATGATCCGAGTTTCCCCTAACTGTGCTAACATGGTGTTTCTGCTTCCTGGTCTAAGTGACTGTAAACGAACAGAGCTGTCCGGCTCTACAGACATGTAGTGTCTGGGTTTCACATTAGCAAATTAGTTCCACTTCTCTCCTCCCTCCTGGACGGAAAACAACAGCTTCCAGACTCACGTCTGTTTATCCTGCCCTCTCATTGGTAGCTTTATCCTGCCCTCTCATTGGTTCCTTCCTCTAAGGTAGTCTGGGTATGCTTGTCATGTATTCAGGGGTAGAGAGCCGATACAATCTCATGAAGCACAGTTTAAATGAAAAAGGCTGAAATATTGATTCCAGATGCTCTAGCAACAAACACTGATGTAAGAGATCAGGCTGTTATACATACCTCAGAAGCAAACCCCCTCTACAAATGTATCATGAATTGGCGCATTCAAATATATATAACTACGTCAATCTTAATTTTCTCTTTCTCTCTCTCTGTCTTTCTCTGTTCTCACTCTCTCTCAATGTGTCTTTCTCACTCCCTCTCTCTTTATGTCCCCCCTGCTCTCTCCCTCTCTCTCTCCCTCTCTTGTCCTCTCTCTCTCTCCCTCTCTCTCTCCCTCTCTTCTCTCCCTCTCTCTCTCTCTCTCTCTCTCCCTCTTTTGTCCTCTCTCTCTCTCTCTTGTCCTCGCTCTATCCCTCTCGTCGCCTGTCCCCCCCCCCCCTCTAATCCAGGTATGGTGGGTTATGGGATGGCGAAGGCAGCTGTCCACCAGCTATGCCAGAGCCTGGCGGGGGAGGACAGTGGCCTGCCCTCTGGAGCGGTTGCCGTGGCCACCCTCCCGTGAGTCACCCCCCATGTTTTCAACCATGTCTCTAACAATGACTACCTCTCCCATGTTCCCTATAGGAGCAGGTATAATGACTACATTTCCCATGTACTCTACCGGGGCTGACATTAATCAGATTCTCTCTGCCTTCCTCCACTGTGCATTAGATGACATATCTATCAAGATACGCTCCACACAATTACTGTCCACCTGGGTGGTTTTCCTAGTCTGTGAGAGAGCAGCCGTTCTTAGTCAGCATCTGATGATTAGCTTAGTGGATGGGCTCTCTGCCAGAGAAGTACAAATACTTTGTGACAACTTTTTACATTCACTCCAATTTAAAAAAAAAACTAAAATACCTGTACTTTCTACTTCTTACATTTTCAAGCCAGGATCATTTCTTTAGTTTTAATCTGTATTTGGAGGCATGATCATATTATTTCTTGTCATTGCGCGCCCTTCCTGGCTATCATGCACAACAAACATAAGATAGTCTACAAAGCTACCATGGGGCAAGGTGGAAGGCAACCAGAAAAATATTTGTGAAAAAAAGTTTTTTTTAACTTGTTTTGAAAGGTTGAAAAATAAGTTTTTTTTTTTTTAAGTTTAGAAAAAACTAAACTTTTGTGTCATGGTTTGTGGGGGGAAAAGTAAATGAATAAATAAAAAGCTGGTCTAACAGGCTGGTCTCAGGTCAGATCTGAACGGGCTGGTCTCAGGTCAGATCTAAAAGGCTTGTCTCAAGTCAGATTTTTTCAACCTTTCAAAACTTTTTGGGGAAAATATTTTTGAAAACTTTCTTGTTAAAAGTTTTGGAACCTTCTTTTTTTCTTCAACCTTTCAGAACTGGTCTCAGGTCAGATCTAAAAGGCTGGTCTCAAGTCAGTTCTAACAGAAAGAGTTTCCCCCCCCCAAAAAAAGTATAAAAAAAAAAAAAAGGTTTCACAAATATTTTAGAAAGAGGTTAGAATTGGTTTTTTCCAAAGCTTGAAAAAATGGCATCATTGATGAGGACTCTACTCTATTGTCCTCTGCTCTGCTTTAATCTACTAAGTGTAGTCAGCACCTTTAAACATGAGTATCTGTACTTCTACTTGACTGAAGGATGTGTGTACTTTTGCCATCTCTGGTTCCTGCTTTCTGCTCTGTCATCATGACAAGCCTGCCTGACACGTGAGGGTGTTTCTTTGTGTCTGATATATTGTACGGCTTCATCCTTGTGCATTCCACTAACATGAAGAAGAACTGAGTCCAGAGCTTCCTCTCTCTCTCCCCTCTCTTGCTCTCTCTCCCCTCTCTTGCCCTCTCTCTCTCCCCTCTCTTGCCCTCTCTCCCCTCTCTTGCCCTCTCTCTCTCCCCTCTCTTCCCCCTCTCTTGCCCTCTCTCTCTGCCCTCTCTCCCCCTCTCTTGCCCTCTCTCTCTCCCCTCTCTTGCCCTCTCTCCCCCTCTCTTGCCCTCTCTCTCTCCCCCTCTCTTGCCCTCTCTCCCCTCTCTTTCCCTCTCTCCCCCCCTCCTTCCCTCTCTCCCCCCCCTTTTCCCTCTCTCTCCCCTCCTTCCCTCTCTCCCCCCCCTTTTCCCTCTCTCTCCTCTCTCTTTCCGTCTCTCCCCCCTCTTTCCCTCTCTCCCCCCCTCTCTCCCCCCCTCTCTCCCCTCTCTCCTTTCCTCTCTCTCCCCTATCTTTCCCTCTCCCCCTCTCTCATTCTCTTGCTCGTGTTCTCTCCCCTCTCTCTCTCTGGCCGACACATCTGTTTAGCATCAGCATCATGACTTGCGTTTCTGCTGCAACACACAGGCAGCATGGCAGGCAGGCCTGAAACAAACTGTACATCTCATCTGAGAACTGAAAGCATGCAAAGAAATGTGATTGCTATTAGAATACATTAATCTGCTACTTACTACACTGTATAACATACTAGAGTAGTAGATAAGAAGCATTTTAATTTGGTAAATAAGATTACATGTATACTGTAATGTGTAATTATGTAAAACAATTGCTGAGATAGTTGAGATGGATTCATAAATATAAACAGCTGGTAGATGTGATGTACGATGTGGTATAGCTGTGTAGTTGTATAACTGGTTAGCTGCTGAGCTGTGTAAAGGTGTGTTCGTGGTGTAGATAGAGAAGCAGTCCAGTATTAGCCAGAGGCTGTTCTCAGTCTTACCCCCAGAACAAGGCCTTGGAACTGATTATCATCTCGTTTAATTTGGCAGGGTTACCTTGGATACGCCAATGAACAGGAAGTTCATGCCTGACGCAGATTTCAGCTCCTGGACTCCTCTGGAATACATAGCAGAGTGAGTCTTTTATTTATTCATTTGCAGGATCATTATCATTGTATTTCCAATACTTTCTTGTATTCCTACAAAACATAAATATACTGTATTTCTTGTATCTTCAATAGTGCTGTCAAACGATTAAAATATTTAATCGCATTAATGTCATAGTTAACTCGCGATTAATCGCAAATTTTTATCTATTCGAAATGTCCCTTGATTTCTTTTTGTCCCTTTATTTTTTCTCATTTTAATTCTCTTATCAACATGGAGAAGTGGATTGCTTAGTGCAAATAAATTAAAAAAAATTGAAAACAACATTGCAATCGCCTGGCTTTGACGAGGGGGCGGAGAATTCGCATCAGCTGTGTGCTTGGCCATCAAGTGGTTTGGGGTTTGCGTTAACGCCGTTAATAACGTTTAACTGACAGCACTAATCTTCAACAATACCATTCTGACCATTTAGTACAATTGACATAATAATTTGCCTGTTCATGGGAAATTCGATACGACTGCTGTATGATATACAACAACTTACAGTACATACAAAGCCTGGATTTAAGGAGAGCAGAGAGATCAGAAGTGCCATATCTCGCCACAAGGTGGCAGTAGTGGTTTCACAACGGTTACTAGGGGAGGATGAATCACAGCCCAATCACATGACTGGCCTCGCTGTTGACATCATTGCCAAGAATAGAACCAAAGGACACGTATAGACTTGTGTATTGTAATTACACGAACTGATGCGTTACTAATTGAAGCCTTTAATCTTGAGTGCTTTGAACAGCGCTCTCCTGTCTGTGTGAATTGTAGAAAAACAAAACTCTGCTCTTCCACCTCTAGCAGAGATACGAGGGGTGATGAAACGTTGTGTGGCGTCTAACAGTAGAGTCTCCCTGCTGAGCTTAGAGAGCTGCTGCTGAGTGTCCAGCCACCAGCCCGGGGAGGGATTAAACGGGATTTGAGCCAGCCTCATAATCCCACAGGGTTTGGACGATAGTAACGCCACAGATTAACTGTGGAGGCAGATGAAGGTCTACGGACAGGGACTCGGAGGGTCGGGGTAATTAGCACCTCACCCCCTCTGTCAAGCTCTCATCTCCACCGCTGTCGCTAGAATAATCTTTCCATAAATTTATCTCAACTGTTTTTCTTTCCCCCAGTAAGACACCACCGGGAGGAGAAGGTGGTGTTGTACGTACGGAATCATATCCTTCTTCCTCTCCCCGTCCTCAGTATCTCCTCTTCTCTTCCTTTATTCTGTTCTAGAACGTTCTTCCTGTGGTCGACTGGCGTGGATCGACCAGCGTCAGGCAGCCTGATGCAGCTGGTCACCTCCGGGG
>CM042855.1:15703463-15783463 GCA_023658055.1 Thaleichthys pacificus | reverse complement strand
ACGCAGCCTGTAGATTATATACAGCACAGCTACAACAAAGATATTCCTGTTAATACTATCTAAAAACAGAGATTAAAGGAAGGTTTAAGATATAACTGGAGGGTAAATCTGTTCGACTCTGAAATAAAATTGATAATAACAAAAAGAGGAGGAAAGAAAATCTGAACAACGTTGGGAAGACAATATATTCCCGTTGTGTTCCATCCAATGTAACGTCCATTACGAGTTCGGGGGTTAACCCCTCGTGGCCCAGGTAAGTGGACGATGGCATGGTTAAGAAGAAAGTCTACATGCCTCAAGCTGCAGGCTTATGTTCCCTTCCCCTGACCAGACGAACCCCATGACTCCCAAACTGTGACGGCTAGCACCCCACCTGAGAGAGGGAGACTGGAGAGCCAGGGGGCTTGTCACTAAGATGTCAATTACAGTATCGACTGTAGAGAGATTGAGAGGTGGACAGACCACTGTGAGTGGAGGGGATGAGTGGAACAGGTAAAGGAGAGGGGATGAGTGGAACAGGTAAAGGAGAGGGGATGAGTGGAACAGGTAAAGGAGAGGGGATGAGTGGAACAGGTAAAGGAGAGGGGATGAGTGGAACAGGTAAAGGAGGGGGGATGAGTGGAACAGGTAAAGGAGAGGGGATGAGTGGAACAGGTAAAGGAGAGGGGATGAGTGGAACAGGTAAAGGAGAGGGGATGAGTGGAACAGGTGAAGGAGAGGGGATGAGTGGAACAGGTAAAGGAGAGGGGGAGTGTAGCAGGGTTCCCTAAAGCCTTTCTGAGTCTTGTGTGACATCTTTGCGATTTAAATGCACTGTTTACTAGAAACTCAAAACTTGAAAGGTGTATAGGAACAGCACATGGCCACAAGTGCAACAACTCAATGTGTTCGGAGCAGGATTCCGCTGTGGGCGTTTTGGTCCCAGTTCTAACCTCCAAGCAGCGAACATAGATATTGTGGTGGTTGTTTTCAGTCAGCCAGTGAAATCCAGGTCATGGGTGGGTGTGTGTGTGTGCGTGGCGTGTGTGTGCGCGTGTGAGTAAATTGGCACACACATTTGTGTGACGTGGGTGTGCATGTGTGCGTGTGTGTACACACATTTGTGTGGTGTGGGTGTGTGTGGTTGCGGTGCGAGTGTGTGTGTGTGTGTGTAAATGCGTGTGCGTGTTTGTGGGGGTGGTGGGGATGTTGTGACCGGATTGAGACTGCAGAATCTGACCAAGATAAGCCTCTTGGGTCTGTGGTTCAGTAGCTCAGGGGCTTATAGTCACAGCTTCACTCTGCTGCCATGACCTCCACACCACCCAGCGCCCTACCATGACCTCCACCCAGAACCCCACCATGACCTCCACCCAGAACCCCACCATGACCTCCACACCACCCAGAACCTTACCACACCACCACCCAGTGCCCTACCATGACCTCCACCCAGAACCCCACCATGACCTCCACACCACCACCCAGAACTCAACCATGACCTCCATACCACCACCCAGAACCCTACCATGACCTCCATACCACCACCCAGAACCCTACCATGACCTCCATACCACCACCCAGAACTCCACCATGACCTCCATACCACCACCCAGAACCCTACCATGACCTCCATACCACCACCCAGAACCCTACCATGACCTCCATACCACCACCCAGAACTCCACCATGACCTCCACATCACCACCCAGCACCCAACCAAGCTGGCTAAGAGTCCATTTCCACTTTTGGGAAACACATTCTCCCTTCTCCCCTTCGTCCCCTGCCCCAACATGTGTTTCTCGTTAAGCCCTTCATTTGAGTTCTAGACCCAGTCTGGTGGAGGGGGTGCAGACAGAGAGAGAGAGAGAGAGAGAGAGGGAGAAAGAGAGAGAGAGAGAGAGAGAGAGGGGGGGGGGGGGGGAACAGTTTTGCTGGTGTGGTCGTTTCTAAAACGGAGGTCATTTTCTTCCTGAATGTTTTCTGTGCTGTAGGTCTGGAGAGAGAGGAGGTGCTGTGGGTCTGGAGAGAGAGGAGGTGCTGTGGGTCTGGAGAGAGGGGAGGTGCTGTGGGTCTGGAGAGAGGGGAGGTGCTGTGGGTCTGGAGAGAGAGGAGGTGCTGTGGGTCTGGAGAGAGAGGAGGTGCTGTGGGTCTGGAGAGAGAGGAGGTGCTGTGGGTCTGGAGAGAGAGGAGGTGCTGTGGGTCTGGAGAGAGAGGAGGTGCTGTGGGTCTGGAGAAGAGGGGAGGTGCTGTGGGTCTGGAGAGAGAGGAGGTGCTGTGGGTCTGGAGAGAGAGGAGGTGCTGTGGGTCTGGAGAGAGAGGAGGTGTTGCTGCTGAGGGAGACACAGACACAAGGGGGAAGGGTCGCTCACTGTTCAAAGACATATTCGGGTACTTTATTAAATTAATTCATTTAAGTGGGAAGATCAACATGACCTTTACTGATGGAATAAAAAATGGTATCTTCTATAGCCATTTTTTCCCCTAATAAGAATTGCATCTACCAAATTTCCCTTGATTTAAAGACATTTCAAATGTTGTAATGTCAGCCTTGACACTTAACCGTTTTTATCAAAGCTCATGAAATATGTTTTAGTGACTGTTAATATAATTTTTAAATACATGTTTCAGCATGTTCAGTACAACAAGCAACACTACTGAACCCTTCATTATTCATGCAAATTTATGCAACTGAATACACGATTAATGATATTTTTGAATATGTAAGTGTGTCTCGGTCAAAAGTAATGAGATATACCAAGAATAATATGTAAATTTGGTGAATTATTGAAAAGCCATGACTGAAGATTTTATATTAGTTTCCATGTTTATTTCAAAGATACATAAATTTTTCAAAATGCTTCTCATGCCCTATTTGATAACCAAATCTAATCAAACATCCAAATCAATAATTTAACTTTGTGTGTGTGTGTACACGTGTCTGTGTGTGTGTTGATGTGCACATGTACAAATATTGTGTTACTGTCGGCAGATTTCGAACTTACAAGATTGTGATTGACAGTGGAGAGCATTCTGGAACCACAGATGATAGAACACAGTGGAGAGCGTTCTGGAACCACAGATGATAGAACACAGTGGAGAGCGTTCTGGAACCACAGATGATAGAACACAGTGGAGAGCGTTCTGGAACCACAGATGATAGAACACAGTGGAGAGCGTTCTGGAACCACAGATGATAGAACACAGTGGAGAGCGTTCTGGAACCACAGATGATAGAACACAGTGGAGAGCGTTCTGGAACCACAGATGATAGAACACAGTGGAGAGCGTTCTGGAACCACAGATGATAGAACACAGTGGAGAGCGTTCTGGAACCACAGATGATAGAACACAGTGGAGAGCGTTCTGGAACCACAGATGATAGAACACAGTGGAGAGCGTTCTGGAACCACAGATGATAGAACACATATCCGTCAGCCATCGTTGATGCCTTGACGTTGTGATTTTCCACGTTTCTCCCCTCAACAAAGCCCTGGAGTCACACCCAGTCTGACAATTCATTACAGACTCACCATAACTGAGAAAGCATTGGAGAATAAGTCACATGATGACTATGAAAAGTCAGTGATATTGCATGATGTGACTGTGTCACAAACTGTCATAAATGTTTGGCTGCAGTCATCCCCCCCCCCCCCCCCCCGCCCTTCCTCCTTTTCCCTGCATCATTTGCAATGATTATGTTATCAGGCCAGCCAGGCAAAAGGGTGGAGCAACCATAATTTCAGCGCGGGATTAGGCAGAAATAACGAGGTCACCAAGTTACAGTTGCCATGGCAACGACACATCCAAGAACACAGGATGCCGTTGCAAAAAAAAAAAAAAAAAACGGGCCCTGGGAATCTTCTCACTTCTCACTCAGAAAGTCTCTCTCTCTCTCTCTTTTTCTCTCTCTCTCTTTTTTCTCTCTCTCTCTCTCTCTCTCTTTTTTGTTCTTTCTCTCTCTCTCTCTCTCTCTCTCTCTCTCTCACTTCTCTCTCAGAAAGTCTCTCATTCTCTCTTTCTCTCTCTCACTCTCTTTCTCTCTCTCTTTTTCCCTTTCTCTCTTTTTTTATCTCCTTCTTTTTGGGGTGGAGGAGACCAGAAAAAGGGAGCGTTTCACTTTTCTAAAGGCTTTTGTTTCCAAGCATATGCAGAATAATAAATTCTCTATCAAGCACATTTGCATTTTGCTGGCATTCATATTCTGTGGGAGGTCTCTTCTGAAAGGGGTGGATCGGCTCATTAGAAACTCCAAGACAGACCAAAGTTTGTTGCACTCGTTTCATACCAGCATCGGAAGAAACCTGTGAAAGTGGATGGAAATTAGACGAGGGAAGACAGGAAGAAATACGAAAAAAAACACAAGTGATAAATTCTCTCCTGTGTGGAAATCGTTTTTTTTTACTTCTTCTTTTCGTTGGAGAACAATTTGTCCAGGTCTCGGGTCCAAACGTTGTTGATGTGAAGAGGTTGAAGCCGCTGGCTCCAATCCAAGCATCTATCTGTTCCACACCTGGACACGGTTAACAACAGGCAAGCAACAAGCTACCCAGCTTCCTGAGGAAGTAAACACCAAGAAACACGGGGATCCATTCATCGCTGTGACCTGATGCACACAACAATAAGAACACACACAGGAATGCATAATAATTAATCATCAGACACTTGAATGCACAGCGATGTACATACATTTGATCTGTAGTCACGTGCTCCGCCACTGAGCTGTCCAACAATGGATGTGGACAATTAGCCAGTATAAAATAATCTGGTGTTAACATCTCCTGTATCTGCATGGCCTGTGTTGTGGCAGGACGCTGGGCGGAGAGGTTGTGGAGACCTGCTCACGGAGGCTTGGTGTTAGGACATCTACGACGAGTCATTTTCTCTCTTGTTTCTAAAATGGAGAGTTTGGTCTCACCTCTGCACTAATATTCTCATCGCTGCTACAAACTAATCACACCTTCTGGGGGCAGTCCAGCTGCACCCCTCCCCAACTCCTTCAAGGTCTGATCTACCCAATCACAATGATCCACATTGTGATTGGGTAGTGCGGACAGTGGGTGACCGTGAGGTCCAGGACTTTGGTCAGGTCCATGAACAGGAGGGAGGGGTCTTTAGGTGAATCCAATATGGGAGTCAGATGGCTAAGCAGTGAGGGAGTCGGGCTAGTAATCTGAAGGTTGCCAGTTCGATTCCTTGGGCAAGGCACTTCACCCTACTTGCCTCAGGGGAATGTCCCTGTACTTATTGTAAGTCGCTCTGGATAAGAGCGTCTGCTAAAATTACTAAATGTAAATCCACACTTTCATTTTGAGCACCCAGATTGTGCCTGGCCTTACCTCTTGGTTCCACTCATGTGCCCCATGTGCCCCCGCTGTGCCCTCCCCTGGGCGGCCGGCCCTTCGCCCCCCATTCCCCCCCAGCACCCAGGGCACATTGTCTAGTTCAGCACCAGTTCCACAGAGAAACATCCAGAAGCTCTGCAGAGTGGTCAGAGGGAGAGACAGGCAGGGGGGATGAACCGAGGACAAGGAGAAAGGGGGGGGGGGGGGGGTGGATGAGAGGAGGAGAGGGGGAGGGGGGGTGTGGAGGGGGGAGAGGGAGGGGGATGAGAAGAAGGAAGGAGAGGAGAGCGCGGGGAGGGGGAAGGAGGGAAGGAGGATGAGAAGGAGGGAGGAGGGAGGGAGGAGGGAGGGAAGGTGTGTGGGCGTCAGGCAGAGCTATGTCTGCGCTGCAAATCCGAGGAGGAATTTTTAAAGGCTTAAATCCCAGAGAGAGAAGCCTTGGCTTGTTTCACTACAAACACACGAGTGAAGCAGGGGAGAGATTCTCTCCACTGAGCTGCTTCTAACAAACCCAACCTGGGAGTCTGGGGGAAATGGAAAAAGGGTTATTTTTTTAATCTTAGTTTACAAATAGCCAAACAATCCATGCAAGATCCATTTCCAATTAATAATTGCAACAAAAAAGATGTAATTTATTTTGTGATTGTAGTAGTAATTGATGTAACTATCCATTACGTAAACTGTATGCATGTAATGGATACAAAAAATTCAAAATCCATAAGAATTATTGATTTGAAAGAGCCTGTCATACAGGTTGATGATTTTTTGCTTTATGGTTGATGATGTTGGTTTGTGTGTGAGATCACTAATTGGATGTTTTTGTCGAACTGAGAGAAACTGTGTCAGCTTACAAGATGCAGGATGTGGTATTCTGCTGAATGTGTGTGTGTGTGTATGGGCGGGGGGTCATGTGCTTGTGTGTGCATTCAAAAGGGTGGGTCCGTTGGTGTGTGTTTGTGTGTAAGCATGTGTGTATGCTTGTACCATACGTGTGTGTGGGGTAGGGTGGGGTCATGTTCTTGTGTGTAAGCATATGTGTGTGTGGGTGTGTGCATATGCATGTGTGCGTGTGCATATGTGTGTGTGCATATGTGTGTGTGAACGAGTATGACTAACAATAATCTTAAAATAGTGAAATAGTTTCAGTTCAATTTATTACAGTCACTGTTGGAAGCAGCAAGAAAAATATTATATATGGGGAAATATTCCGGTAAATTCTTATTCTTGCACATTTATGCTTATAATACTAACAGATAATTTGACAACAGTGTTTCCTCATGTTTCCATGTTAATAATAAAGAGTTTAGCTTAAACTTTTCTCCATTGTGTATCAGCATCATCTGCACCTGCAGCTTTTATATCTATAGTCAAACATTCTGCCCCAGAGCTATCCCCATCTTCATATCTGCATCAACTATATATCCCTTTTGTAACATCCAGATAGGAGGTGCTTGTGGTTCAGGGTTAGTTAATGTACTGTATCTCTCAGTTCTTGAAAAGGTGATTTGACTGATGCTTCTAGTTTCAGATGCTCCCTCCCTCTCTCCTCTCTGCTTTCTCATTTTCTCCCTCCATCCTCCCCTCCTCATCTCCCTTAGTTATCTTTCCCTCCTTCCTTCCTCCCTTCTCTCCTTCCTTCCTCCTCATCTCCCTTGTTTCTCCTTTCCTCCCTCCTCCATCCATCCATCCATCCCTCCTCCATCCATCCCTCCTCCCCTCCTCCATCCATCCATCCCTCCTCCTCCTCTCCTCTCCATAGCCTTCTTAACTATAACAGAAGAAACCAACAGATGGGGCTGTGGGGTTTTTGAGGAGCAAAGTGAATTTCTCAACGATTCAACTTGATCCACACGTGGTAATGAGTCCTGTTTTCAAACCTGTTCTGTAAAATCACAGAACCATGCAGCTTTTGTCCCCTACTTTACACATCTGTGTTTGCCTATTAGCTGTGGTGAAGTGGACACAGTTGGCTGGATAGACGATCAGTCCTCTAAAGTGTTCTGCCTCTTCATTACTTTAACGATGGTTTCCTAATGATACACAGAGTGGTGTTATGACAGATTGGTCACTTAATACTTTGGGAAACGGACGGATTTATCCAGTTTGTGTGTCAGTGTGTGTGTGCATGTGCGTGTTTGTGTGTGTGGGTCTCTGTGTGTGTGTGTGTATGTTGCAGGTTTCCTGCTGAGCGGTGCGACTGGGAGTCTAGTGAGGGTAAAATTCCATTCTCTCAGCGGAGCAGCATTCTGCATGAGCCAATTCCCAGGAGACATTGCTCTGCATGTCCTCCAGACAGCCCAACTCAGGCTCAGGCTCGTTTATTAACTGACCTGGAGGGGAGGGGGGGAGGGGGGGGGGAGAGGGAGGAGGAGGGGTGGAGAGAGGAGGGGAAGGAGGGGTGGAGAGAGGAGGGAAGGGGGGGAAGGAGGGGTGGAGAGAGGAGAGAGGAGAGAAGGGAGGAGGGATGGATGGAGAGGGAGGATAGGGAGAGAAGAGAGGAGGGGGAGGTGGAGGGGGGTGAGGGAAGGAGTAGGAGGGCTGCCAGGGTGTGGTGGTGGAGGTAGAGAGAGGGAGTGCGGGGGAGGGAGAGGAGGACTAGGGAGAGAGAAGGAAGGATGGGGGTAGGGGAGAGCAGAGAGAGAGAGAGCGGTGGAGAAGGGGGTGGAGGGGTGGAGAGGGAGTGAGCAGGGAGTTATGGGTTTGTGTGTGTGTGTGTGCGTTTGTGTGTGTGCCTGAGATCAAGGGTGGAGGGGGTTTGTGGGGGGTGAATGTGTGTGTGTGTGTGTGTGTCAGAGCTGGTTGAAAATATTAACTCTTTCCAAGCTGAACTGCTGTTCGGCTACAAATCACCAATGAAGGTCTATAAAAAAAAAAACATTTACAAGACATTTTTCAATTTCAGAGAATGCCGACTGGTCAATCTAATCCAGCATCATATGATTGCGTTTGAGATATCCGCCAGGTATACACAGGCAGGAAGAAGAGTCAAGAAATGACAGAAGACATACAGCCAACACTTATAAAACTTGAATTACTACTTCATGTTACAACACTTTTGGGTAGTTCTTCACAGTGTTACTAGACGTTCTATCAGAACTAGATGTTGTTTACTACCTCTTACCAACACCTTGGGAGTCAACTAAGACACTTTTTTTTAAACTGAAATGAATAGAACGTGTTGGGTTAGTTCCGTTTGGACTAATTCATCTTCCCTCAGTGCAAATATCAGTTTGTAGTTTTGTGTGTCTTTGTATAATTGCTCAACTTGCTGCAAGTCTCATTTGTCACTAGTAAGAGGAAATGGCATAATTGAAAACAGCTTTTCAATTACAATTTGTTTAACTTAAATAATGAAATAAAATATAGAGCTTCAAAGTTTGATTTTTTATTTATTTTTTTACCCTTATTATTCCATCCAGTGCTGGAGAAGAGGGGGAAAAAATCACTCACGGCAAAATGCAAATGAACCTGCAAGCTATTACGATGCTAATGAGATTCCACCATAGGAGAATCCGCTTCACCATCCGGGGTATATTTCATCCATATTTGGAAAACAGTTTGTGTGTGCTCAGAATAGGATCCCATCCCTGCTTTGTTGACGCATCTAGCTTCAGGTCTTAGTTTCAACACAAAGACAGATTTAAAGGGACTTTGTGACAGCGCTAATATAGGTTAATTAATTGAAAACCAATCTGAATTCACATAATTAATTTGCCATAGTTGTTGTAGCCTACGTTTTTTCCAACAAAACAATAGAATAGGCCTACTGAAATGTTGTTGTTCATCCCGGCGCCTACGAAAGCTAGTCTGGATGTAGGCCTACCCTGATTAACCAACGATACCTACTGTAAAAAAAACACTAAACAAACACAATATCAAGGTTTGTGTTCGAATCCAAACTTTTTCAACTTGGCTGGTGATTATGGCAAGTAGCCAAAAAAATAAAAAATAAACAGACCTAGGCCACCACTTCCCAAGAACACCTGTTTATCATCCACACAAGCATACCCAACACTGAAGAGTTAAGATGTAGCGACAATTGAACGATAAGCTTCTTGTGTTAAAAAGAAGCGTTTTTCTGAGGTAGCGAGGTAAACCGTGCTCAGGTGCAAGCTTCTGCCGCGGTACACTTTGAGCAGTAGGGTATGTTACCATAGTAACACCAAGAAGGAACCAGAAAAGCAGTGTCTACATGCCCTGACCCATTTCGATTCTCATCCACAAGTGTTTTGTTTCGCTCACCTTGGCATTTCTAACGAAAACACGTACCTCTCCTATCCGCCCCTCCTCCATATTTCTTGCATCACGACTTCCTAATTAGACGATCCCTAAAAACAACACTGGGAACTGCCCCCCCTTTCACATGTACAGTCATAATCGTGATTTATGAAAACATAAATAAACGATTGACTCTGTTGAGAATGTTCTGCTCAAAGATGTAACCACACTTGAACAGTAGGCCTAAATGCTTTAGGCAAGAAACCAAATCTTGCTAGAAATGTCAATGGGAAAGGTTTTGAGATATATTTTTTGTACGTTTTTAATTAAAGGTTTATTAATAGATTTTTCAAACTTTTTTTTAATTACCCGACCAGATGCCTGCGGCATTTGGATTACAACTTTTATCTGTCTCGATTCAGACTGCTTCACAGAGTCGCACATTTTGGAAATACAGTTCATTAAATCCTATCGCGGGCAATTAAGAGTGATATTCGGTTATGTTGTAGGGCTATAGCCTACTGGTTGGCGTGTAGCCTACGTTTACCAAAGTCAGACGGTATACCAGTGTAATGTCAAAGCCTCCTGAACGGATGAGAACCAGAAGTTTTGGAACGAATCTTTGTCAGAAGTTGCTTTTCGACACGAAAAGCTAAAAGTTGAGTAGAAAACGCCATTAATCATGTTGAACATCAGCATTATCTATTAACTCAATTAGCCCATGCCTATCTGATCAACCAGGCTAGCCTACTTTCACGATGGGCTGCTGTTGAAGTTGAACTAGGCTACATAGCAGTTGGCCCACAGTGTGGAGGCCTGGCCTGGTAGGCTATATGAATTTGGGGAAGTGCACTTCACGTTTTCTGTATTTATGTTGGTTGTATGGTTTATTTAGTCTACACAGGTTTTTTTGTCCTCAAATGGTTTCAGCTGTTGTGATTTTAAAGAACATGGTGTATAGTGAAGTAGCCTATGCAGTTGTAGGCCTAGCTATCTGTATCAATTAGCTTTGACCAAACAACTTACTAAAACGCAAGCTTTGTCAAAAATAAATCACCAAAAAATACAAACCTATTCGAAGGAAAGGGGGTCCACAAGAAAGATGGAGATGTCAGGCAGGAAACGACCCTTAGTGAAACCATACAGCCCTCAAACTCGTCCAATGAGAAAACACCCCCCTCCCATCCCCTCCTCTCTCCCCCTCCCTCCATCCCATCCATCCTCCTCCTCCTTCTCCTCTCCCCTCCCACAGCCACAGTCCCTTCCCTCCCTCCCATCCATCCTCCCCGCTATAGCTGCAAACTAGTCAGCCCAACGTGCAGAGCGCTGCTCAGCTTGGATTGCCGCTGGTTCAACGGGGTCTTCGACAGCGTCGCACTCCATGTGCGCTGCTTGCGTGGATGTTGAAATTGCGCTGTGCAGCTCGGTAACCGCGGCAAGGAATCAACATGTCGAACCCACCCCACGACCCGTTCTACTCGTCCCCGTTCGGACCCTTCTACAGAAGGCATTCGCCCTACATGGTGCAGCCCGAATACCGGATCTACGAAATGAACAAACGACTTCAGTCGCGCACAGAGGTCAGTTAACAGTAATACTACATAACATTACAGTCTCCCGAACAAAAAAACTAGGATCTATGAGATAATCTGAGTTAAAGATGTGTTTGTTGGAGGACTATAAAGTGTTACTGTTCCTCGTTTCGGATCGGCACAGTGTCGTATCACGAGGTGATGGTGACAATTTGTAAATACAGATGTGATGTATTTGCACATGTGCTCAACATTCCGTAGCTCGTGGCTTTTACATGGAAATTAATTTGTAGCATTCGAGTCACATCGCGAAACACCAAAACAGTATGGCATTCTTGAAAGGTATAAAAAGAAAGGCTTGAAACTATATTGACTCACTTGATCTTGAGCGGAGTTGGGCAACCTGATAGTCTACTTGTTTGTAATGCATAAAAGTTGCATTGGACTTGTAAAACAAAATGTAAAAAGGGTAATGCAGCGAAGAGTCGCGTCTGTTAGGGACGTGTGTGTACAGTTACAACACGCAATGTACAGTAAAGATGATGTGCATAGTGTTGGCCACCTGCATGTATACCGAGGAAAGCAAGTTACCTTCTCAAACTTACATCAAGGCGCAGAGCTTAACCCATCATCGTTATCACAATACCTTACTGTCACTGTTGTATAGGAAGACATACAGGACACTGTGATTTCTGACTGTGATAGTTGAGTAGAGTAGGTCCAGACCTGGGCAGGCACAGGGCTGGTGCAACTTTAAGAGGGCCAAGGCAACGTTGCAGAGAAGCATTGGCCCAACAACATGCATTATTCATAGTGGTCCAAGCCCCAGTGGAACTCTGCCTGTAGATAGATACCAAGCACACACACATACACACACATGCACCAACATATACATACACAAATGCACAAATACACACACACACACACTCAATTACATTATAATCAAACCAATACCACTCTTATAACATTGCTAAATTCAGGTGAAGAATCAAAGGACGATCTGTATGGAACTGTACACAACCTCTCTTTTCTCCCTTATATCCTAAAGTTAAACAGCAGCTTATTATTTTACCCTGAGAACTCAAATGTATGCAGTAACTAATATACAGTACACACACAAAAGAGAGAGATATTCATTGTGGGGGGAAATTAGAACGTGAGAATAAGGAAGATATTGTAGCTCCAGTAGGATACAGATATCAGATCATGAGACAAAATCTTCAGTTCAGTGATTTGTAAGCAGAGAAAGTCTTATGCGTGCGTCTGTGCTTGTTGCTCCACAACAAGGCACAGTCTCTGAATGGCTGACTGGAAGGTCTCTCAAAAGGTCATTTTGCTGACCTTCCTACTGTACGAACGAGGCACAACACCTTCCCATGCCTTCAACATGAATCTCTTCATATAATAATAGCATCAGTAGATGATTGCGGGGTCAGTTCAGTGTAAATACAGCGAGGGTTGATTCCTGGAGCGTTTCTTCTGACCGTATCCAGCGGTTGCCGTCGAGGGGACGCTTTGTTGTTGGATACGTCCAGGATCATTATCGGACAAACTGAAAAACAGAGCGAGCTGCATTTGATGAACTCGTTTTTTTTCTCCCAAGTGTTTCCCACTGATTCACATGGAACTCTAAAATGCACTTATTTCATGTACAGCACAAAAACGTTTAAAATGCTTAAAAAAAAAAAAAAAAAGCATGGTGTTTAGATATCGAATGTTCAGCTAGATTTTAATAGATATTTTACAACATTCCCAGGGCTCTAAACAAAAGGGATGGTTTCCTGCTTTGTGTTCTACTGCCCAGAGACATGAGGCTGGTTTATATGGTGGTTGGGTGGGAAAAAAGACATAATAGCAGCATGATATATCTTCAGTAATTGCTATTATTCAGTTAATGACTCATTCTTTAAGTTTATTTCATTGGCAGGCCATATGACTTGCATGAGTCATTGATGTGCAAGCCCTGCCCTGTTCCATACAAGTCTGTTTGTCCCCAGAAACAACCAACTGTTTTAGCACACATCTCTCGGCTGACAGAAGACCAGAATATTGTTTCTGATGAAATCTGGACAATGTGTTTGTGGTTCAGGCATTGATTGTGATATATTTGATCAAATCTGAATTCCAGTAAAATACTTCAGACAATCTTTGGCAATTATCTCAGATTTTGTGACGATCAACTTCATAGTACTTTCAGTATTCCCTTCTCAAGAGCTGTACGGTACGCCGCGTTTGAACACAACAGAACATTTCTGTTTATAGCACCTTTTTTTTTTACACCTCATGGCAAATACTCATCAATCATGATCACCTTTGAACCGACGACTGTAGATGAAAGCCTAATACACCTTCAGGACGGGTCCCAGTGCCATTATGCGTCTAGCTGATCGCTTAGCGGCTAGCCTTAGCCCATGAAGACACACAGCTTTTCTACATGAGCCATGTGACTCTTCTTTCACCAGTCACAAGAAACACCAGCTCCGACCTTCACTTCTGTGTTCTGTGTGGGTACCAACACTACTACCAATAACAGTGATAAAGTCTTAATTTAGGCTTTTATCCAAAGCGACGCAACATGGGGGGGAACTCGAACACGCGACCTCCTCATCTGCAATCAAACGCTCTAACCACCGAGCTGCGCCCATACGAAGTGACAGTACTGGGACCACGCTGGGTTTGGGGACTGTCCCTCGGGGCGCTGACTTCCGTATGAAGACTGCTGCAATGATTTGTGGGGGAATCTGACACTCACGCGTATGCAAATGAAGCACACGTTTAATATTCAGAGGAGGGGCTTGAACGACCTCAGCCCGTGTGAGCTCATTAGCATAGAAGTCGTTAATATGCAGCGGGAGAGCAGAGGATGAAGCGGAACGCTGTAAGCAAAACTATCAGCCGGGAGAGAGAGAGAGGGAGAGAGGGAGAGAGAGAGAGAGAGAGAGAGGGAGGGAGAGAGAGAGGGAAAGAGAGAGGGAGAGGGAAAGAGAGAGAGGGAGTGAGAGGGAGAGAAAGAGGGAGAGAGAGAAAGAGAGGGAGGGAGAGAGAGAGGGAGTGAGAGGGAGAGAGAGAGAGAGAGAAAGAGGGAGAGAGAGAGGGAAAGAGAGAGAGGGAGAGAGAGGGGGGGAGGAAGAGAGGGAGATGGAGGGAGAGAGAGAAAAAGAGTGAGGATTGAGCAAAATAGAGAAGCATTTTAATGGAAAACCCAGATTAATACCTGCTGTAATATCTGATGGGTTGAGTTTGGAAACGCTTATATAAGGTTAAAGAACCGTCCACGCAACAGTGGGAACTAAAGCTCTGGCTCCTGATTGGTTTAGATTGGTTCTTAAAATCAGTCCTAAACTTTCCATTGATTAACTAACAATCAGTATGTGGATCCACTTCACATTGATTGGTAGATGATTGGTTTATGGCTTGAGGAAATACCGGGGTGTCCTTTCTGTGAACTCTCTCTGCTCACCTCTACACATGGGATGCATCTACAGGATCTATGTTGATGCCTGTTTTAGCTACTAACAATGTTATCAGCAACCCACCATCAGGTGGATTATTTAACAGTCAATGTAGTCCATTCCTGTTCTTTTATCAATTTTCCATTGATTAGGAGGATAACAACTAGGGGTGTAACGATACACTCAGCTCACGATACAATACGTATCACAATACTGGATGTACGATACAATACGTATCACGATACTGGGTGTACGATACAATACGTATCAATCTTTTTTTTTATGAAACCGAAATTCAATTAACAGATTTATTTCCAAAACATTAAACATTTTCAATAATTTTCTTTGTTGTACATACAATTTAGTAAAATCAGTTCAAGCGATTTCTGTAAATGCAGTGAATGCACGCATGACACAGGTGCAGAGTAGGTCGCACGCTGGAAGCTCAACCAATAGGATCAAACGGACGTCATATTGTAAAAAATATTGCCATAACTCTACGATACATATTGTTACATTTTTGTATTGCGATATATTGTTCCACGATATATTGTTACACCCCTAATAACATTTACATTTAGTCATTTAGCAGACGCTCTTATCCAGAGCGACTTACAGTAAGTACAGGGACATTCGAAGTGCCTTGCCCAAGGACACAACGTCATTTTGCACGGCGGGGAATCAAACCAGCAACCTTCTGATTACTAGCCCGATTCCCTAACCGCTCAGCCACCTGACTCCCAATAACAACACGTTAGGAATGCTGGTGGATATCCATGGCAACGCTTGCGTAAATTGCGTTCTCCATGTGCCCTGAGATAAGACGTGTTGACCCGTCACTCGAGGACAGGTCACATTGCCATCGAAACATAATGACAAATCCATTACGCCATGAACTTCCATTCACTGGCTGCTCTGGACTATCTCCAATAATCTCTAATTGGGAGGCAGCCTTGTGAACGATCAATAATATTTATTGAAGCGGTGACTGTTATCCTGAACGGAGGGTTGACCCAGTATCAGGTGGTGGTGAGAGGATGTTTCCAGATAACTGTCGACTAGACCAAGAAAAAGCGCGTGTGTAAATAGAGAGGTAGCGCTCAGCCCAACAGGATGCTTGGACAATGGTCCCACCTTTTTCCTGTGACTTGGTTCCTTCCAGGCTGCAGTGTTGATAACAGATAACAGATAAGGCCCTAGCCCATCTACTTCCTGTTGTTTATTGTAGTCTGCCGTATTTGATTGTTTTGGTCTTGATTGATGTAGTATTAGTAATGAGTGAATCAGCAGAAGTACAAGGGGGGATTTGAACCTGGGGTCTTGTGGTCTGCAGGATAGAGAGCTATACCCATAGCAGAGCTATACTCATCTCTCCATTGCAGTGTGCAGTATTTGATTGTTTTGGTCTTGAAATTGTAGTATCAATATTGTCACTTTGCAGGAGCTTCTACCCGACCCTACGAAGGGGGATTTGAACCTGCGATCTCGTGGTCTTACCACTGAGCTACACCTCTCTCCCCATTGTAATGATGGATATATAGGAACAGGAAGAAGTTTGTGTACAATAGACACGGTATCAGGAAGGAATCCTGTTGACGTTCAGAGACTGAGAGATGTGCTGGATGAGGCCTGGCAAGCTAACACGTGTTAATGTAGTTCAAAGACACACCTTGTTAAAGCTCAGTCTCTCGTATGCACAACCACCTGTACCCTCTCTCCCATTCATACTCGTACTCACTCTCCCTCAGCGTGGCCATTGACGACTCCTTCAATCAACTGTCAGAAACACACAGGAGGACGAGGAACTGAATTGGTCCAACTAGACTAACATCCACTTACACAGAACAATATGCACTGATTCCAAAACAGCAGATGATGGGATCGAGTCCTGATGTGTCTCACCATCAAACTGTCTGAGTTCAGGCAGTGTTGAGATGGGGACAGCCAGCTGTGTGTTCATTGGTCTAATTAGAGCGTACTGGTTTGTTGTCTGGGAAGAGAGCGGGTTGAGGATATTGTGTGCTTAAACATGGAGCGTTTTCTCAAGGACACTGGTTTTCCTCTCCTCATTTGCATAATGTGTGGCTGTTAGTCCTAATGGGGCGGACCTCTCCTGTTTGCCTTGCTGTGCATCTCAGAAAACAAATTCAAAGGAGGAATCAGATACATTTACATTTACATTTACATTTAGCAGACGCTCTTATCCAGAGCGACTTACAGTAAGTACAGGGACATTCCCCCTGAGGCAAGTAGGGTGAAGTGCCTTGCCCAAGGACACAACGTCAGTTGGCATGACGGGGAATCGAACTGGCAACCTTTGGATTACTAGCCCGACTCCCTCACCGCTCAGCCACCTGACTCCCTGTTACGTTAACATATAACCATCAAACCGACATACTGAATTTAGTTCATATTACTAATACAACATGTGTTTTGCTTTGTGGGATCTTGATTTTTTGTTGTTGTTGTTGTTTCAAAAACAAAATTCTTTTTTTATTTAACGTCAGAAATCCCCTTTGAACTGCCTAGTCTATCTAGTCTACTGTATTTCACGAACCCAGAACGTATTTATAGAATGGCATTTGTGAGTCAAACACTGAGGCAGTGACCTGTGCACCGTGTGGACGGGATTTCAAACATTCAAGGTTCGGCTGCAGACCCCATCAGTCCTGGAGGCCGCTCTCAGCATCGGAAAAATACCGTTTAGGCTAACTAGAGTAAGCTGGGAACTCTGTCAAGATGAAGGTATTGACATTGTGGTTTATGGAGTGTTTGCCAAGATCAAGAGTGTCGTGTGTGTGTGTGTGTATCTTGGATGTGGCCACTTGTGATGTGTGCGCTTGTGCTATGCTTGTGTAGCTTATATACTTGTACGGGATTACAGTGTGAATGTTCACTCCTGCGCTGAGACTAGGGGTGGTGTGCATCCACTTGTGTGCATGCTAACCCCGGGCCTGTTGTTATTTACTCGCAATCCTTCGCTGTGGTGGCCCTCTAATCCTGTGGATTTCACATAAATCCATCCTGTTTGTCCCAGCCCGCGCTGCAGAGAGAGAGAGCAGGCGCGCGAGCTCCGACGAGCCCATTGACACATTGATAAATCCCTTTATACGGAGACGATCTGTTCAAATCAATATGGCTTTATCGGTCGGCGGGCGTCACGGGCCGTCATGTCGGTTCACCTGAGGTCCCCCGTGTGTTGCAGCTGATTTGTAGTGTCTGTCAACAAACAGTGCGCAGCGGACGAGGACTGCGTTGAACCGCCAGGAAGTCACTATAGCGAAGATGAAGCCATGGTTACTGTCCAGCGATGCATGCTGGAGCAGGACGCAACGAGAGAACGGGGATGACAGATTTCGAGGAAGGAAATCATTTAGTATGAAAAGATGGTTCCATACCAAACTTTTGATTGGTACTTTTAACATAAAAAAAAAAATATATATATATATATAATAGCTATGCAGATATTCATCAGTGGGTGTGTAGGGTATAAATGGATCAGCCTACATTCCAAGGCCGTAATCATAATACATATTGGGGGGGACACTTTCCCCCCCAATATTCAAATCTGGTCAAAAAGTCCCCCCCAATATATTGATATAAAAATATAAATGTGCTACGCTACGACAGGCAACCGACGCACGCTGTCTGAAATTATCATTAAAAAAAAATATTCGTCCCCCCCAATGATTGACTCCATGGCTACGGCCTTGCTACATTCAACTATAAGCAGAACTGAATGATGTGTGCTTTGTTACAGTTTTAGTGTGTCTCACACACACACGCACACACAGCGCTGAAGAGCTTGAACAGGAGACATCAGGAGGTCCGTACAGACCCTTCTCGCGAGGCTGAGGAACCACAGATAGACAGAGCACTGTTCCAGTTCTTACTCTGTCAACTTTGCTCTTTCAGAAACAGAGCCCCTTGTTTGTATGGTTGAATGCCAGAGTGAAATGTCAATGGACTAGCTGAATGGAGCATATTGAGTTGAAACTGACACTTCAACATAGAACACCGTTCTGTTTTCGCCTAGCGAGAGGAAGGAGGATGCCACTATAGCAAATCCAGGAAGTTTAAATCAAAAACGACAACTGACATTTAACAAAATCCTCTCACCTGTTGTTTAAGTCCTGGAAAAGGTTAGTCGTCTGACATCAAAGCATGGCTATAGACACGCTGTTATTGCGACTCAACGCAAAGGATACGGACGAACGTTAGCAGTTCTTTTGTAGCCAGCAGAAAACAGCCTTTGTTGTGTCCAGCCTTGTACAACTTTAAGACCTTTGTTGCCTTTGCTCACATACCGCTGAGAGAAGCATCTGGATACCGCTCAACATTACCGAGAGGGCTTTGATTTCATTATCATTTCTCTACCAGATAAAGAATGATATTGGCCCTGTATAACCTTTAATTTAATTACTCATATTCTCACTGGCAAGAATGGCAAAGGAAGTGACGAGCCTTCTTCTAAGTAAAATATTAAAATAAAATAAAGGCCAGAACCAAAACATGTAAAACACACACAAACAAAACACAAACTACACGAGGAAAGACATCATGATTCTTCAGATACCAAACAGCACAAATGGCATAAAAAACACATAACCGGCAACCGGCAAAACCGCACGACGGCAACCGAGCGTGTGGCGCCCCCAGCGCAACAGACAAGGTTGTGGTGACGCTAACAAGCATGTGCGTTGTGAAATACAGTAGTTTAAACCGGGCGCCACGGGGGAAGCGTTATTGAATGGGGATGCTTGTCGTGGACTGAGGGCTGAGGGGCGGGGAGGAGGGACTGTGTGAGAGTGCCTTGTTGACCCTCAGTTTCACTGTCGCTCCCAGGAGCCCCTCGCGATGCGGGATTATCTGTCGGGGTCATTCATCCTGCTGAGTGTGACAAATCTGAATCCCACACGCACAGACTCGCGCCTCACACGGAGTGAGACGGACAGACACGCACACACAGAAACAGAATTAGACGCTTATATACACATGTAGGCTGTACATGTTACTATGTACGTACTCTCTCTCTCTCTCTCTCTCTCTCTCTCTCTGTGTGTCTCTCTCTGTCTCTCTCAAACAGGCACAGTCACACACACAAACACACACTCATCCAGCTACAGAACCCGTCAGTGGCGTGTGTGACTGCTGCTGTTGATTATCCGCTGGGGGATTCCTGCTGTGTACTGGGCATCAATGCCCCAGAAACGGCCTGCCACCTCCCCCTAACCTCCTCCACCTCCCCCTAACCTCCTCCACCTCCCCCTAACTCCACCTCCCCCTAACTCCACCTCCACCTCTCCCCACTTCCTCCACAACCTCCCCCTAACTCCCCCTCCACCTCTCCCCACTTCCTCCACAACCTCCCCCTAACTCCCCCTCCACCCCCCCCCCCTAACACTCCCACTACCTCCCCCGGGCCCCTGGCCCCCCCAGCACCAGCTGCCTGGCTCTCTGCTCTCTGCTGTGGAGCCACACTGCTGAGCTTCACGCCGGTATCTAAACTCTCCAGATTGTAACCAAATGCTGGCTTCTGTGGGAATGTTGCATTCATTCTGAAAAAAACATCAGTTGCAACAACAAATGTTGGCTGGGAAATGCAGATTTGTTTTTAAGCATGCCCTGTAGAAAATCAGTATTGCTGTAGTAGAAACATTGCTGCAGTAAAGGTACTGCTCTCATAGAAGTACTGCTTTCAGTATTAAGATTCGTATATGTTTATTGTATGCACCTTCCTGACACAAAGAAATTCCTTGTTTGTGTGAACGTACATGGTGAATAAAGCTGATTCTAGTAGAACTGCTCTGAGCAAACAGAAAAACGTTTGGGTGAACCGTTGATTTTCTGAAGCGCTCTCATGCCGCAAGAAGCTGTGACCTGAACTCTGGGAAGTTGCTGGTTGACCAGCGGATGCTCTCTCCTGCCCATAATCACCTATTGATTGGTCTCCTAAACGAAGCGCTGCTCCCCGCCGGCCTCCTTCCACAGAGTGGGCGCCCTGAGATATGAGACCTGTTGAACCAGGTCCAGGTCATCAGTTTATTGGACTTGACGCTGTGCGATGTTGACAGCGCTAATTGTCAACACCTGGGAGGTACTAGCGATCTCTTAACCGGCGACCAATGAGAGCCACGATCTGTCAAAACATGTCGAGGGCGATCACTGTCATTCCTCAAAAGGAGGGAACATTAATTTGGCATCGTGTATTTGGTGAGGTAGATTAATGTTTTGTGTGTTTGGTGAGGCAGGTGAAAGGCACTGTGTTTGCTAGTTAGCGTAAGTGATTTCTGGGGTGCGGATGTAAATTGTCGATTTGTCTGAAAAGATACCTTAATAGTTTAACGTTAGTTATGATAATTGGTTTGCTTTGGAGTTCGGATTTCTTTTCTTTTTTGCCGACAGGCCTTAGTACTGACATCTGTTTCACATTTTGGTAGGATTTTGTTGAGGGAGAAAATAGAGGGCAGGGAATATTATTGCTCTTTAAATGTCGGTTAGACTTCTTACTCATAATGGAATTCATTTAAAAGTGTTTTCATACTATGTGTTTGTAAATGTTTTGGCTTGTCTGAGTATCAATGTCGTCATGGTTTCGAAGACAAGTTCTTGAACTCCAATCCTGGTCTCTATCTCTGATGTTGCCAGACTAAAATAAACCTTCTATTCACTGTAACTACAATGTTGTTCCATGTGGCCTAACTAGGTACTGCAATGTATTTGCATGGTAGTTAATGTAACATGAATGTAAAGTGTAACTGCGTTGTTACCATACAGTAGCTATGCAGTTACATGGTAGTCAATGAAACCTCAATGTAAAGTGTTGCTGTGTAGTTACATGGCAGTTAATGTACCCTTAACGCAAAGTGTTGCTATGTAGTTACATGGTAGTCAAGGTAACCTAACCGTAAAAGGTTATCCAGTCTCCACGGTGTTGTAATGTTGCCATACAAAAATAAATCCTTGCTTCAATAACTAATGTAGCCTAGCCCAGTGGTTCCCAACCCTGGTCCTCAGGGAACACCTGTCCAGGATGATTTTCATGTTTCCCTTCTCCGAAACAGCCGATTCAAATGAACGGGTCGTTATCCAGCTCTGCACAAGCCTGCTTATGACCATTCATTTGAATCAGGTGAGTTGGAGCAGAGAAACATCTAAAACATGCAGGACAGGTGTTCCCTGAGGACCAGGGTTGGGGAACCCCTGGCCTAGCCTGTGATGTGTCTACGGTTGGGCCACAGCATGCCAGGCCTCGTTCTCTGATGTCACCACGCTGAAACGACCCGTTCCTCTTCTCCCCACTTCGCAGGAGAGCGACAGCCTTTGGTGGGACGCCTTCGCCACCGAATTCTTTGAGGAGGACGCCACGCTCACTCTGTCTTTCTGTCTGGAGGACGGGCCAAAGAGATACAGTAAGACCTGCTTCCTGCTTCCTGCTCAGACAGCCCCCTTTCAGACAGCCCCTGCTCAGACAGCCCCCTGCCTGACAGCCCCCTTTCAGACAGCCCCCTGCTCAGACAGCCCCCTTCCTGACAGCCCCCTTCCTGACAGCCCCCTTCCAGACAGCCCCCTTTCAGACAGCCCCCTTTCAGACAGCCCCTGCTCAGACAGCCCCCTTCTCAGACAGCCCCTGCTCAGACAGCCCCTGCTCAGACAGCCCCCTTTCAGACAGCCCCTGCTCAGACAGCCTCCTGCTCAGACAGCCTCCCTTTCAGACAGCCCCCTTTCAGGCAGCCCCCTTTCAGGCAGCCCCCTTCCTGACAGCCCCCGTTCTGACAGCCCTCATTCTGACAGCCCTCGTCTCAGGGTCACGTTACGGGACAGGCTAACATTTTTACGAGTTAGGCTGAAAAGGCTAGCATAACTACATTGAGAAGGGTAATATATTCATCCTGGAGATACAGTACGTGACAGTTTAAAGTGGGCACTGCATTGAGAACAGAAACTTTTTTTTAAATTCTATTCCGTCACCGGTAGATCTGGAGGAAGACCTTGTTTGCAATGACACATGAGGTTCCCTGACAAATAGCCGTCTTGTATTCTATAGGTAGGGAGGTGGTAGATAGTATGTTAGCGGTGTTGTCCTTTCATCACATCCACACAGTGCTTCACTGTTTGATACGGGCTGCACTTTGAATATCAGACAGACAAAGATAGGGGAACGTATATTGTAGGCTGAGAATTAATCTTGGTGTGTACAGAGAGAGTGGGAGAGGGAGAAGGAATGAGAAGGAACGAGATACAGTGAGAAATGGAGGGAGGGAGAGAGATACAGAGAGAGGGAGAGAGATACAGAGAGAGGGAGAGAGATACAGAGAGAGGGAGAGAGATACAGAGAGAGGGAGAGAGATACAGAGAGACGGGAATATACAAAAAGAGACCGAGAGGGAGAGAGGGAAAGGGAAAGCAAGGGAGAGATAGAGAGAGCATGAGAGAGAGAGAGAAAGATGCCAAGGAAGGGAGAGAAAGACAGAGGGGGGGGAAGAGAGAGAGAGACAGACAGGGGGGGGGAGAGAGAGAGAGAGAGAGAGATAGGGGAGACAGAAAGAGGGTTTGTGACTCAGCCCAGAGATGGAGAGGAGAGGAGGAATAGAGGAGGCTTGTTTGTGGACCCTTTCTTTTCAAATGTAAAAATAAAAATCCCCCCTGGTGTTGGGATGGTAACCCTGTTCCCCTGGGAACGGACAGCTTAACGCTATGGCGATGATGACTCACCGCCGGTCAGAAGCATTCTAGTTTTAGGTGTTTTGACACACACACATACATAATTACAATCACACACAAACCCACATAATTACAAACACACACAATTACAAACACACTCACACACATAAACCTACTCACGGTATCCATGGACTACTCTTAGCTATATATATATATATATGCGCAGATGTCTGTGTCACCAGGTACAGAAGATGGATGACATATTAGCCACTGTCAGTCAAAAGGTGTGAAACTTGAAATAGTCCCTCTCTTCTTCTTTTACTGATGACTTACCTGCCAAAGCAGTTTCTGTACATGCCTGGAACTACACAGAGGGTCGTGTAAACTGTAGAACCATTCAAAATACAACTTTTGAATAAATTCATGTTAGCTATAGTTTAGAAATATTATGTTGATTTAAAGGTACAATAGATTTTTTCAGTAAAAAAAAAGTTTTGTCCCCTATAAAAACTTTTAATATAATGAGGTCCTTTGGGAGTTTTTGAGCAACACAGACAGTCTCGTGTCAGTGGAATGTTAATTTCACATTTTTGGAGGGGCCCGCTACTTTCTAACCAATTATGTTCTAGCAACCCTGTTCCAGCCTATTTCCTTCTTTAAGGAGAACTTTTTTTCTTAGGTTATTTTTAGAAACCACTGTCAATCAAACTCAAGCTGAAGGAAAGCATGGAAGTTTCGATTATTCAATTTCAGAAATATTGGGGGCGCCGTTTCAAATGTTTTAATTTATTTTATAATATTACGTAGTACAGCTTTAAGGTATAATATATTACCTAGTGCAGCTTTAAGGCTTACATTGTCTGACACTCCAAACGTTTTTGTGATGCATAGTGCACGCTCTAAAGACATGTTATTAACATGTTAACAACAGTAATAATATGTAATAACATTTCATTAATTCATCCAACAATTATCTGGTGCAGCTACTGTAGAGGAGTGTGTTGGACGTTTTGACTGGCCCTTTAGTGGAGAATCCAAGTCTGAAGTTCCCTCAATAGTGACAAACTGCTCCTGTTTTTCCGTGCTATAATTACAGTTATCACGGCTCAAGGTGTGCGCGAGAAGGAAGAAAACTGCAAGCTTTTAGACAAAACATCTCTTGATTCGACTGCATTTGTTCAGGAACGCATTTTGTTCCAGTTCATTCTCTCCCGGGCTCACTTTTCAATTGTGTTTGCTGTCACATAGCAACAAACAACCGAGTGATTGAATCTAAATCTAAAATGATACAGTGATAGAGACTCCATTCGTTACTGATTCATCTTGTTCTTTCAATTGAAATACAGGTTGTTGTTGTGGTTGTCTCTTGAGTTTTGAATCCACAGCTCAAAGTGGCATTTATTATATTTTTACAATGAATCAGAAAATGCTTTCAGGATTCACTTAATATAAAGCTGTCTTATGACCATAAATATGGTCGTAATATGTTATGATTATGTGAGTGCTTCCTCTCTGTATTTCCCACACCATCACTTATATTTTTCCTTTTGTGCATCTTGCCAACATCTCAATTTTTCTCCCTCCTCTCTCTCTCTTTCTCCCTCACTCACCCTTTCTTCCACTCTCTCTCTCATTCTTTCTCTTGCTTTCCCCCCATATCCCACACCCTTTCCCTCTCTCTCTCTCTCTCTCTCTCTCTCTCTCTCTCTCTCTCTCTCTCTCTCTCTCTCTCTCTCTCACACACCTCTCAGATTCTCTCTTTGCCCATCCCCCCTCCCTGTGTTGTAATTTCTCTCTCTCTCTCTCTCTCTCTCTCTCTCTCTCTCTCTCTCTCTCTCTCTCTCTCTCTCTCTCTCTCGCTTCTACCCAGAATGAATGTGTCTCTCTCCGCCTTCTTGTACAGTATATACTAACTAATGACGAGGTTGTTATGGCGACTGCTTAATTATCAGAGCAGATGTAGGGACAATCATGATAATTCAACTCAGAGAAGAATAACACATTAATAACCATTAATCTGGTCATACAACAATCTGTCATTTTTATCTATTTCTGTGTGTTCAAATCAGTTCATAATTAGTTTGTTCGGTTTAGAAATGCCCTTTTGAATGGATTCAAAGTTAAATTAAGGGATGTTACGTTATTTGAAACCACAAGCCGCTTCCACAGGGTAATATGTTGGTGCTTTTTAAAAATGCTTTAAAAACTCCCCCAATGTATTCAAACCCTCGCAATATATTGAGAATGTGATGAAAGGCAACACATGATGCAATCCAAGAGCAATCCTTCAAAAAGAGACACACATTCGATCTGGATAAAAAATCTACATTTTTAATTTAAGGAGCTCAAACATAAAAAAAAGAATGAATTTTCTTTCACAAACTCTCCTTTAGAGGACCTTCCTATGAAGTAGTGACTCTAACTCTAATGTATGTATGTATTTCTGCAATATTTACTTGTCATGGGAAAGTCAAAACAGGTGGACGATATTAGCTCGGTGGTTAGAGCACTTGCCTGCAGATTACTAAGAGTGTGCAGGTTCAAATCTCCCTGTACTGTAAGGTGCTTTTGATTTGGCTTAATGAATACTTTATTGATGTATTATTTATAACAGGGCATGTGCAGTCAGGTGGGGGTGGGGGGGGGGGGTCTACAAGGCTGGGATGAGAGGGGAAGCCTGGTGATCATTATTGAGTAAAAGACAGACAGGGACCGAGCTGTGTAGTATCAATCCTACAGCTCTGGGTGTTACTGGAGTTTATGGGGTGTTACAGGCTGTTACAGACTGTTACAGACTGTTATGTAGTGTTGCTAGGTGTTACAGACTGTTACATAGTGTTGCTAGGTGTTACAGACTGTTACATAGTGTTATTAAGTGTTACAGACTGTTACATAGTGTTACTGGCTGTAACATACTGTGCATTATGTTACCGGATGTTACTGGGTGATACCTGGTGTTACTGGGTGTTACTGGGTGTTACTGGGTGTTACTGGGCAATGCTACAGCTCTGGGTGTTACTGAATGTACTGAAAACAGTAGGCTGGCAATGATAAGGGGAGGGCATGTAGAGAGAATGGTGTTGGGATTTGACGCTTTTGAGTGTGAAATGCATACTGTGTGTGTGCGTGCGCGTGTGTTTGAGGCATCTACGTGTTTGTGCATGTGTGTCTACGTGAGTTTGTGTGTGTGTGCGTGTGTGTGTGTGTGTGTGTGTGTGATGGGCAGATGAAAAGGAAGGGTCTGGCTGGTTATTAGGAAGGTGGATGTGGGGGAAGCAGTTGCTCCTATTTGTGTGTGTGTGGGTGGGGGGGTGACAGGTGAGGAGAGCTGGATGGGGAGATGGAGCAAGGGAGAGCTGGGGGGATGGGAGCAGGGAGGGGATGGAGAGCGAGAGGAGGAGGGGCTGGGGAGAGATGGGGGGGGGGGTTGGGCATGGTGAGCGAGGGGAAGAGAGGGGGGAGGGGTGTGTGGGGTCGTGGGGATGATTGACAGGAGGGATGAAGCAGCCTTGTCCTGCTCTGCGGAGGACACACCATCTCTCTTGATTGACAAGCGGGCAAGTCTGGGAACCACGGCGACGAGTTGGACAAACACACAGAGAGAGAGAGAGAGGTAGAGAGAGACAGGAAGAGAGGGAGAGAGAGACAGAGAAAGAAAGCGACAGAAAAATAGAGAGATAAAGACAGGAAGAAAGAAACAGAGAGAGAAAAAGACTGAGAGAGAACGGGAGAGAAATAGAGTGACAGAGAGAGAGAAAAAAGAGAGCAAGATGAGAGAGATGTGAGAGAGAGGACAGTAGTCTTCAGTGTGATCATGTGTGAGACCTCTGACATGTCTTTCCGTGTGTCAGACTGATGGAGGTCTCTGGCCGTCAGGTTGGGGTGCGGCTCACATGGGGGGTTTCCTGGTTGCCAGGTTCAGGGTGGGAACTACCGAATGCGGACGACAGGAAAGGGGGACACCTATCCGAGGGCACCAGCTGTCCTGTAGGATGGGCATGTCTCTTATCTCCCTGCTTTCTCACCACTTTCTGCCCCAGATGAAAACAAACCCAGCTTCCTCTTCCCAGTTTGGGAAACAATAGATTCCTGCGGACACCCCCTCCCAGCCCTCCTCCACCCCCTCCCAGCCCTCCTCCACCCCCACCCCCTCCCAGCCCTCCTCCACACCCTCCCAGCCCTCCTCCACACCCTCCCAGCCCTCCTCCACCTCCTCCACCCTGCTGCTCTCCACTCAGCCTCCTCTACCCCACACACACCACGACTGTGTGTGCCTGCGTGTGTGTGTGTCTTTGTGTGCGTGTCTACTCACACACCAGGGCTGTGCATGTGTGTACATGTGTGTGTGTAGTGTAGTGTACATGTGTGTGTGTAGTGTAGTGTACGTGTGTGTGTAGTGTAGTGTACATGTGTGTGTGTAGTGTACTGTACATTGTTTGGTTCAGGTGGAAGAATAGGAAAATCATGATGGAATAAGCTACAGCGCATTTAACTTGCCAAAACTGCGTATTAAATTGAATCGACATACAAAAAACAGTTGCGCACCTCAATATTCTTTCTGTCTATTACAGTAACATATTTTGTCTGGTTTCTTCTTGTGTATAAATGTAATTTGAGAAATCATTCTGGCGGTGACTAACAGTAGAGTTCATGAACGCATGCAGACAAATGCAACATGCACAGCTGAGCTATGAACATTCTGGAACAATCTGGAGGGAGAGAGAGAGAGGGAGAGAGACAGGAAGGAGAGAGGAGTGAGAGAGAGAGAGATACACAGAGAGACGGGAAGGAGAGAGAGATGCCTGAGAGAGACAGGAAGGAGAGAGAAGGAGGGAGAGAGAGAGATACAGAGAGAGAGCTAGGGAAGGGAGAGAGAGAGTGAGAGAGAGATACAGAGTAAGAACAGAGAGAGAGGGAAAGGTTGACAGAAAATGAGAGAGAGACAGAGAGGGAGAGACAGAAAGAGGGGGGAAAAGATAGAGACGGAGGGTGGTTGAAAGAATGGGGGAGAGAGAGAGAGCGATTGAGAGACAGAGAAAGATTCAATGTTATCAATAATAAATCTCTACATTGGAAGGTATAAACAAATTCTACCTGGAAAACACACACTGTCTGCAAAAACACCCACACAATCGCACACACTCAAAGGTAAACACATGCACATGCTTAGACGCAATGAAATGGGATCATTTAGGTTCTCATGCGCAAACCAAAACAACTAACAACGTCCAAACACTCATGCGCTACAGAAACACCACATGTACTACAGAAACACACATGCACTACAGAAACACTCATGTACTACAGAAACACATGTACTACAGAAACACACATGCACTACAGAAACACACATGTACTACAGAAACAACATGCACTACAGAAACACACGTGCACTACAGAAACACTCATGTACTACAGAAACACACATGCACTACAGAAACACTCATGCACTACAGAAACACACATGCACACAAACACGCAGTCAAGCTCGCACACACACGCATTGGCACGTGAAAAAATCCATACCTTTATAGATAATACATGGAGAGATGGATCAGCCAGGGATAAAGAAGGGCCGGCCTTGCATTAGACTTCTCTGCTCCTATGAACCAGCCTTCAAGGCCTCACTTAAGGTATTAAATGTTTATGTGGTCCTTTTTCATCCCCCCCCCAACCTCTCCTGCACACACACACACTCATGTACACACACACACACGCACACACATGCGAACACACACCCAAACACACATGCACAGACATGCAAACACACACACAAACACTCACACAAACACGAACACTCGAACACACACTCAATTCTCGTTCATCTTAGACTCCTGGCGTGCCCTAATCAATGATAATGGCGGACGCCGGCTGCTCTCAGTGTGTCCTCAGATAATCTGGAGGAGATCTGAAGCCGAGCCAGGGTCTGCCTGGAGCCAGGGGGAACACTCACCCTGCAGGCCCAGTCCAGAGCAGCTGCCTGGGGGGAGACACTGCAAGCACAGACACGGAGGGGTGGAGGGCTTGTTTAAACAAACTCAACTGGGTTCCTGAGGAGTGTGTGTGTGTTTTGTACGTGTGTGTTTGTTACATGTGTGTGGGGGAGTGAGTGTGTGTGTGTGTGTGCAAGTGTGTGTGTTTGTGTGTGTGCGGGTCCCATTAATTCCCTCAAAATGGAAACAGTGGATGGTGTTTGGATTGATTGTCACAGTGAGAGAAGTGCATCATCCTCCAAGGAACTTTCTGTGGTGATGAACAGAGTGTGTTCGGTCAATACCTGGGGTCAACAACCAAGGTTCCTCCAAAACCAAAATTACGTAATTTTTTTTACTCAACGGCTACAGATTGTAGCAGAGTTTGTTCTGAAGCAACAACTGAGTTTATTCAATGTCGTAGGCAGTACTTCAGAAGGATAAGATGCGTCACGCATAGACCCATGTACAGTACGGTACTTCCAGTGTGCTGCTGTGTGATGTTGGTGGAGGCATCCGGGGACTTCTGGTGCTTGTGGGGGTCCTGGGGGCCCTGGCTGCGTGGTGTAGCCTGCTCGCAGGGCTGTGTTGTGGGCTGGGAGAGGCATGAGGCCAGCCCCTCCTGAATTATGGATGTAGGTGAAGAGGGGAGGAGGACCGGCCTCTAGGGGATGTGAACCAAGCACATCTCTCTCCCCCTCCTCTCTCCCCCCTCCTCTTCCTCCTAATCCTATCCCTCCTCCTCCCCTCCCCACTTCTCCTCTCCTCCTCCTCCCCGTCCCACCTGCTCCCCTCCTCCTCTTTTCTCCTCCCTCTTCCCCTCCTCATTCCCCTCCTCCCCTTCTCTTTCCTCCTCCCCCTACCATCCCTCTCCGCTCCCCCCACCCTCCTCCCCCTCCTCCTCTATCTCCAGGCCAGCAGCATTCAGGCGTGGCGCAGGGGTGGACGAGGGTGACTGGTGTTGTGTCTCTCTCTCTCCCTTTTTTTGCTAACCTCTCTTTTTCTCTCTCTCATTCTAATTTTCTCTCTCTCTCTCTCTCTCTCTCTTCTCTCTCTCTCTCTCTCTCTCCCTCACTCTGTCTCCCCCTCTCTCTCTCTCTCTCTCTCTCTCTCTCTCTCCCTCACTCTGTCTCTCTCTCTCTCTCTCTGCTCATTCTCTGTAAAAAAAAAAAGAGAAATAATTGCACTCTTCCACACTAGGGAGTGTGAGAATGTATGAAACCAGTATCCAGATATGCTTTTCACAGAATGAGTCTTTTGTCAGTAAGATATAATTATTGTAGATACAAAACGCACAAGGCTCATGGTTGTAAACAGCTGTGATCCTAACACACGTTAACCGCGTGGTGAGGTCATAGTGGTGGCTGCGATGTTGGGGTCATATATTTACATTTACATTTAGTAATTTAGCAGACACTCTTATCCAGAGCGACTTACAGAAAGTACAGGGACATTCCCCCCGAGGCAAGTAGGGTGAAGTGCCTTGCCCAAGGACAAAACGTTATTTGGCACGGCCGGGAATCGAACTGGCAACCTTCAGATTACTAGCCCGATTCCCTAACCGCTCAGCCACCTGACTCCCTCATAATGAGGATAGGGTGTCTGTTTTGCGTGTCTGTTTTGCGTTCAGGAGCATTCACCAGTCAAAGAATCCTGGGGATCTGGGGGACCTGCATTTCTCTGTATGTGTGTCTCCCCAAGTTCCCCAATATGTGGTGTTTTAAACACACAGGGGATAGGTCTCCAGCCTTAATAACCGTAAAAAAAATGTTTTTTTAAATTAGAAAATAGTTTCCAGTTTCTAAATTCTGCCAACTTGGGTGTACTTTTGCTAATGCATTTGGACAGGTTTTAATGACGTTTCCAACTGCGACGATTTGAGGAGCTGAAAAAAAAGTGTTTACCAGAGACAGTGAGAGGGGGAGAGAGGGAGAGAGAGAGAGAGAGAGAGAGAGAGGGAGAGAGAGAGAGAAAGGTAGGATACCCCCACACACTTTCAGGAAGAGGAAAATGAAAAGGGTGTGTGTGTGTGTGTGATGAGAGAGAGAGAGAGAGAGAGAGAGAGAGAGAGAGAGAGAGAGAGAGAGAGAGAGAGATTGAATTAAAGTTTTATGACTGATGAATATTTCATGTTCTGGGCAGTGATTCCCACATTCTAGCACAGTATGTGTGTGTGTGTGTGTGTTTATGTGCTTCATGCTTGCGCTACACTACATGTGCGCCTTGCAACTCGCATGCAGATTTATTTTCCAGAAACTTAAATTCTCTCTCTTACTGGTGTTTGACCAGTGGCCTTAAGGGCAGGTCATCTCCCTCGCTGTCCTGACACACACGGACAGAGATTAGTGCAGCATTCCCAGTCAGATGTGGTTGTCTGAAACATATCTTGGCATATCCTGGCAAAATGTGTCTCTTGAAGAGATCTCTGAATCTCTGAGTTGTGTCGTTTGCTGGTGAATACAGTGGGTCACTTCATTGACTGGTCAATTATGAATTTCAATATCAGATGTTATATTTTGCTGTGTTTATTGATTACGGCATTTCATCCAGATGTGATTAGAGCCTCAGTACACACAGTTCTGACCAGAAAAGTGGATTTTAAATCTCATGCTGTAAACCGGCAGTGTATATATTTCTACTATCTGACTGAGATATTCTGCGCGTCATTGGCTTCAAACGCACAACATGATTTTTTCTTCTTCATATGAAGCTCCCAAAGTACGTGATGAACATAATTAACTTTGAGTTGGAATCAAAAACCTTTTTCACTTTCTTTATTGATTTATATTGACTCATTTCTACATTTATATTTGTTTCCATTTGTATTGCCTCATTTATTTCAGGACTGAATTCATAGCCATATTTACTTATTTCATACGCATGCATATTTATTTATTTAACATTGACTGAAATGGCGTTCCAATCATCTCAGCAATCAGACACGGTGAACAAAACCAGTATCCTCCTGATCCGGCATCATCCAGAAGGTTCCAGCTCGTCTCCTCTCCTGCTGGGCTTCTAGAGATGCTCTTCTGCAGTGGGTCTGCTCCCCTCTCCTGCCCTCATCCCCCACCTTCTCCTCCCCCACCTCCTCCCACCCCTCTCCTGCCCCACCCCTCCTCCCCCACCTCCTCCCACCCCTCTCCTGCCCCACCCCTCTCCTCCCCCATCTTCCCCCACCCCTCTCCTCCCCCACCCCTCTCCTCCTCCACCTCCTCTCACCCCTGTCATGCCCTCCTCCCACCCCTCTCCTCCCCCACCTTCCCCCACCTTCTCTTCCCCCACCTTCCCCCACCCCTCTCCTCCCACCTTCCCCACCTCTCCTGCCCTCCTCCCTCCCCACCTTCCCCCACCCTTCTCCTCCCCCACCTTCCCCCCACCCTCTCCTCCCCCACCTTCCCCACCCACCCCTCCCCTCCTCCCACCCCTCGTTCCAAATCCAGTTCTACCTTTTGGCAGGATTCCTGTTGGGATGTAATGGGCTCCAATCTACCTCCATGAGCCCCACTGTGAGGCTGCCTGTCCTGCTCTGACAGGGGGGCAGGGGACCAGGGGGCTCGTTGACCAACAGTCAAGTCCTCCTCCATCCTCTCACCGGCTCTGTCGGATTTAGATGAATTTTTAACTTTTAACCTCATATTCGGAAATCTCATCTGATCCAATTAAAAACAGTTTTTGTAGGTGGCAGAAGGTTTTATGTTCATATGTGCAGAGTGTGTGTTGTGTGTGTGTGTGCATTGCCGTTTCCATGTCAGGGTGAGTGTGTGTGTGTGGATGGGGGTTTTTTGTGCTGTTAGCCTAGTCCAGTCCCTGGGTGCTTCATTATATACAATGTCTTCTGTATGTTTCACAGTGGTCACACACCAACCCCCATCCTTCTCCTCTTCGCTCTCTCTCTTTCTCTACCCTCTCTCTCTCCTCCTACAGCACACACACAAACACACATGCACAGATGCACACACACACAAACGCTTCCAGCCCCCACACCCACAAATGAATAGATCTCATAAGGTAAACCATGAAATAATAGTTAAATAATATTCAGCCTTCAATATTGTAGCCTCACAGTAAAGTTTATTCCGATGTGACCAGTTTGTCTTCATCAAACTGAAGCCAACCCTCCTCCCCCCCCCATCCCCTCCTCCCCCCACCCCCTCCCCATCCCCTCCTCCTCCTACCCCCATCCCCTCCTCCTCTTCCTCCCCCCCCTCCTCCTCCCCTCCTCCTCCTCCTACCCCCATCCCCTCCTCCAGCCCCCCCCCTCCCCTCCTCCTCCCCTCCTCCCCTCCTCCTCCTCCTCCTACCCCCATCCCCTCCTCCCCTCCTCCTCCTCCCCTCCTCCCCCCCTCCTCCTCCCCTGCCTGCTAGCAGATTATTTCAGCTTCTTTCTGGCTCTGGCTCCTGGCAGGCGTCCTGGTGGCTCGCGGGGGGAACAATTCCACAAAGTGGCATGAATTAATGCGGCTAATTAACACCACGTTAATTATTTGTAAATTGTGTGTTTGGGTACACATTACTTGAGAGGCATATGTTGCTCGTCGTGTTTGCCCAAAAACGAGCGCGGGCTAATCCTGTCTCTCAAGTGAGGACATCTGAAGACGAGCCAATCAGAACGCTAGCTGGTGGGAAGACGAAGGAAGCATAGAGAGAGGAACCGGCGCGAGGAGGGGAAAGATTCAAAACAGACTTGTTTCTCTGTGTGTTGGACTACAAGGAGGAGAGAGATTCCTGTTTTGTAGTTGTCATTAATTAGTGTGTTGTTTTGTTACCGTGAGAACAGTAACCGATCACAACAACCCTGGGGGCCCGTTTCTCTACCACGGGGGCCCTAGACAGGCGATGCTGGGGAGGAAACACAAATGTGCTTGTGTAGACACCAAGACATAACTCATCCCCACTGAGACCATGTAGACTACAATACATACAGTGCAGTTAGCCTATCTAGACAAAATAGGCTTCATTAAGATAATTATCTAGAATTTGCGATGTTTCTATTTTTAATTGGAAATATTTGACCACCTGCTGCCCCCTCTTATAGTATGTACAGTAGATCATTTAGGGGCCTAGAATACTGATGGGGCAATAACTGGTTTTGCAGCTTGAAACCTTGGAGCCCATCCGTGCCTGCTCCACATCTAGCAGGGTGTCTCTGGAAGCTGGGTGCATTGTGAGGCTGATTCTGCAGATTCTTAGAAGGAAAGACTCGCTGCTAAGCTTCTGGGGTGGGAAGGTGTGCACGAGGCATGTCTCTTTTACCTCTCTTTTCTCTCTCGTTCTCTCCCTTCTTTCTCTCCCCCCTGTTCTCTCGATGTGCTACCCCGTTCTGCGGTTCTCTCTTTCACTTCACTGTCCCTCTTTTCTTTGAAAGCGTCTCTCCTTCTTTGTTTGTTCTCTCTATCCTGTCTAGGTTCCCTCTCCTGCAGTTCACCCTTTCCTCTGTTAAACCGCTCTTCCACCTTCTCCTCTTCCCTCCCTCTCCCCTCCTCCTCCTCCCTCTCTCCTCTCCTCCTCCCTCTCTCTCCTATTCCTCCCTCTCTCTCCCCTCCTCCTCCCTCCCTCTCTCTCTCCCCTCCTCCTTCCTCTCTCCTCTCCTCATCCCTCTCTCTCCCCTCCTTCTCCTCCATCTCTCTCCCCTCCTCCTTCCTATCTCCTCTCCTCATCCCTCTCTCTTCCCTCCTTCTCCATCTCTCCTCCTCCCTCTCTCTCCCCTCCTCCTCATCCCTCTCTCTCCCCTCCTTCTCCATCTCTCCTCCTCCCTCTCTCTCCCCTCCTCCTCATCCCTCTCTCTCCCCTCCTTCTCCATCTCTCCTCCTCCCTCTCTCTCCCCTCCTCCTTCCTCCCTCTCTCCTCTCCCCGCTGTCTCCACGTACCTATCCCCCCTTCTCTTTCTCCTTCTCTCTTCGTTCTTTTTTTCCTTCTTCTCGGCGCGAAGCATTTGCAGTCAGCTCCACTACTTGGCTCACTTTGTTTTTCAACGGTGAAGAGAAGGGAGGGGGGGGGGGGGAGGGGGGCAGAGAGATATGGTGGATGTGGGGAGGGGGGAGTGGAGAGGAGAAAGGTTGCCATCAGAGAAAGAGGAGTTATTTACACACATAGAACGCAAATCTTTCTTCCTCCTCTCCTTCCTCTTCCACCTCCTTTCCCTCCTTCTCCACCTCCTCTCCTTCCTCTCCTCCTCAAGCCATAGCTCACACGGCCTAACATATTATATGTTTATTTAGTCATGCCCGACTTTATCGAATTTGAAAAAACATACCAGTCACGGGTACTTCCCCCTCTCTCTCTCTCTCTCTCTCTCTCTCTCTCTCTCTCTCTCTCTCTCTCTCTCTCTCTCTCTTCCTCTCTCTCTCTCTCTTCACTCTCTCTCTCTCTCTCTCCCTCCCTCCCTCCCTCCCTCCGGAGAACCCACTGCTCAGTCATAACCCAGGGAGTGTCCCTCCACTGTCTGGGGGGACATTTCTAAATTAAGTTTTATTTCCTTCGCCAATCTCCCTGGGGGGAGGCGTGGAATATAATTCCACCCAGCAGTGTTGACTCTGAGATGGATTATTTCTGCTTCAAATCAGAGGCCGTGCTTCTGTGTAATGTAACGCTACGTTTTACAGGCAACGCTATAATGAGGAATATTTGACAGAATAACAGAGACTTGTTACGCACGAGGAAGAGCGGGATGAAGGGTTCACAGCGTGGTCCTGCTAGCGAGGGCAAACTGCCATTTCAACAACAGTTCACTTTCGAGAACACTGTACCTGCAGTGCTTTGGATAGACTGTCATCTTTAACAAATTGAATATTCAGATAGTCTTGTAGCCCGACTGATAAAAGGCACTTGTCCGGATTTTGCATAATATCACGTGTATCCAAAAGCCTGATCTTTTTAAATAACCCATTATATTATTTTAAACAGAGGAAAGACTGACAAAAGACACAAGCTAGCCTGAGGGCAGAAGGCTCTTGACATACTTTCCACATGCCTTCTCCTGCTCTCGTTTGGATTGATGTATAACTGAACCCTTCATGTACTTCTCATGTTGTCTATGTGATCACTACTCCTCTATACAAACATCCACCGATTGTTAATTATGTTTGTTGACAGTGAAACAAACAAATCAGTTATTTTTTAACCTGCTGGTAAAATGATGTGCTGCTTGGCATTGCTGTTTCTTTTTTTTGTATGCTGCTAACAGTATGTGGAAAGTAACGTGAAAACAGAACTGTGGGGCTGTAAGGTTTACACTGGAAGGATCTACCGGCAGAGAAACGTTCAGCAAACTGCCGTCCCTCCACACACCAGTACCATACGCCGTACAGTGGCTGATCGAATGTGACGCAGTCCTCAAACGACTCTCTTAGTCAGCAACTCATTACTGGAGTTAGAGGTCCTCTCAACCCAGTGATGACTAGGGACTTATCTCTCCTCCTCTCCCTCTCCTCCTCTCCCTCTCCTCCTCTCCCTCTCCTCCTCTCCCTCTCTCCCTCTCCCTCCAGCCATCGGACGCACTCTGATCCCACGTTACTTCTCCACGGTGTTCGAAGGCGGAGTCACCGACCTCTACTACATCCTGAAACACGCCAAGGAGTCCTTCCACAACTCCTGCATCACAGTGGACTGCGATCAGTGCACCATGATCACGCAGCACGGGAAACCAATGTTTACAAAGGTAAGAGCTGACCCAGGACCTGTGAGTGTGAATAATTCATCACACCAGATGATAATCGGCCAAGTGAGGCATTTAACTGGTCAAAGATCAAATCAATTCTTTGAGAGAAAAAAAAATCTTTCTTTGGATGTGTGTGTAATTCAATTATGGCTGAAACCGGCTCGTCTGCAATCACAAGGCTGATATGGTGTACAGTACCTGGCTCAGTAAAGGTTGATGAAAGGCATTTACTGTGTGTTGCGTTGGGCTGTGTCTGCATCACTTGAGAACTGTAGGCAGCAGACTGAGGAAGCGTAGGAGGTCATTCTCGGGGCATCGCGTCGTAGCAGGACTACGCACATGCAGCTTTTGCAACTAAAAAAAATAATTTAAAAAACCTTTTCATTTTCTACAGAAGTCGACCAACAAGAAATGGAGTGGTGGTGGGGTGCTCCGCATATAGACATTTTTCACATATATAAATATAATAAAAGCAATATAAGTATATATAGATATAGATAGTTACTTGACGACCACGTCTAAGAAGCAGCTGCGCCCGAGGAGAGCTCTTCGATGGCGCGGGCGGACTGTTTTCATACCGTGGAGTGAGTTTCAGAGATTCAACTCGGTTGTGCACCTGCTCTATGTACAGCACACACGCCCCAGGTACAGACGACCTGAACACGGCCGTCTACCAGAGGAGACGCTCTGTTGCATGGCTTGATTCAGATAACTAACAGGCAGTGAGAGCCTCTGCTGACTGTCTGCTGAATTTCAATCAAGGCGCTAGAAAGAGAGGCTAAAGAGATGCCAGGTACCATGAGGCTGAACACAGCAGTGTGGCACAATGCATGATTTTAACAGTCACACATTTCACGCCTGTAAAACTACATTACCCACAATGCCCCGAGTCTCTGCACTGAAACAGGAAGCAGCATGTAACAGGAAGCAGTGTGTAACAGGAAGCAGCGTGTAACAGGAAGCAGCGTGTAACAGGAAGCAGTGTGTAACAGTAAAAACCAAAGAGGCGTGAAGAAATTGTGGAATGAACAAAACTGTAAAAATAATATTGTAACTAGTTCTAGAAAGATCGAGCCAAATGATGTATATACTGTCTACATTTAGTACACTAAACAACCGAGATGACAGTTACTTAACAAACCACATTTAGGTGGAAGGGAAGAAAAAAATAATTCATTAAAAAATTCCAATAACAGAGAGACGGTCTCTCTCAGCTCATAGCCCCTGAGCTCTGGAGTACTGAATCTCAATCAGGTCTGCCTTGTGCCCCTCCTCCCTCTCTCCCTCCCTCCCTCCCTCCCCCCATCCCTCCCTCCCTCTTTCCCCCATCCCTCATCCCTGGAGAAATCATTCCCCGCTCTCTCTCTCTTTCTCTCCTTGGCCCAGAGGGAGGAGCCCTTTGTGGTCCCGCTGGGAATGATCTGGATGTGTAAACTGGGGGTGTGAGGACGGTAGAGGTGTGGGGGGGAGTTGTGTGTGTGTGTGTGTGTGTGTGTGTAAGGGGGAGGGGTGGCAGGGTGGGGGTGAGGTGGTGGGGTGTTGATCTGGCCAACGAGACCCCCCGCTGAGCCCTTTTGGTATCCCATCACCTCTATTCACTACCCAGCAGGCTTTACTACACCTGGGTTGTGTGAGTGTATGTGTCGGGGCCAGGGCCTTGTTAGCCAGCCCCAGGAGGGAGGGCCTCCCTGGGCTGAGAGAGGAGCCAGACAGCCTCATCCCATCACCCTCCAATGCTGGAGAAGCCTCCAGTGTTTACCACCATCAGGAGAAAAGTCACGTTTACAAGGGGGACTCCACGCACTTTGACATCTCCAGCGTGTAGTCAGGGAGTCAGATGGCTGAGCGGTGAGGGAGTCGGGCTAGTAATCTGAAGGTTGCCAGTTCGATTCCCGGCCGTGTCAAATGACGTTGTGTCCTTGGGCAAGACACTTCACCCTACTTGCCTCGGGGGGAATGTCCCTGTACTTACTGTAAGTCGCTCTGGATAAGAGCGTCTGCTAAATGACTAAATGTAAATGTAAATGTGTACAGTGCAGCACTTCCTGTGGCCCACAACAACCACAGACTGTTGATGGTCGTCGGCCATGTACAGCTGGGTGATGTACTGTGGTGGAAGCTGCGATGCTCACGTTGTGAGGATTCGCTGCTTCTCTGCACTCACCAGGGTGATCCTGGCTGGTCTGATGTGGAAAGAGATTTACGACCCCACTCTAAAATCAAAAGAGGGGTTCTCAGTGGGGTCTCATCAGTTTAATTCAGCGGGGTCGTGTCGTTCTCGCTTTGGTTCAATCCTCAGAAAGATCACAACAAGGGGTTCTGTATGAATGATCCACGCTGTGGAGAGATACAATAGTTGAATGACAAGGCAGTTTAGGTCATGTAGTAATCGGATTGATCTACTGTGGGAAGGGTTTGTGTGCAGTCACTTCTGTGATGGAAGTTGTAGTGGTGTACTATACATCACTGGATGTATCGTATATTGAACTTGCTCTTATCTCAGGGCCCGAGGTCATCCGTCAGATAAACAGTTGGAGTTATAATCAAAGTAGAATTAAGTCCTTTCCATTGTCCATTAAACACTTAATGCTGGATTATTTTCAAACATTGCTTCACGCTGCACTAATCCACACTAATCTACTAAATACATCCACATTTTCAGACAGAATGCCCATCAACAGTATCAGAGCAAATGCAGCCAAACGTGTTTCCGATAGAGAGCTCGGATCCAGGAAAATGAGTATATTTTCGAGATATCTATAAATATGAACTGCTGACTGCAGCTAACAGGGAAACTAAGCCCTGGCTGGTTGTGAGACGAGATAGCCATGTTCTCCTCTCAGGATGAGGAAGCAGGCTACCACAGCACTGGAAGGGGTTAAATCACATATTCAATGGTTTAGGAGCTGCATGCAGAGAAAAAAAAAAATCCCTTTTTTTTTATATATATACTTTTTCTTTTTCCGGCGTGGCGGAGCTAGCTAGCAGCGACCCACGTGACTTGGGGCCTGTTTGCCCGCCAGCTTCTTTCTTGTTGATCCTCCAGAGACCATCTGTGCTAGGGGCATTGATTAGAGTGTGTCTGCTGGGATTACATCTTTTCGGTTGCCATGCCAACTAATCAGCTGATTTTTTTTTTTTTCCTCCCTCCTCCCCTCCTCCCTCCTCCCTCTCCCCTCCCCTCCTCGCCTGCTCGGCTCACTCCTCTCCCCTCCTCCCTGCTCCCCTCCTCCTCCTCCTCTCCCCTCCTCTCCTCGCCTGCTCTGGCTCACTCCTCTCCCCCGGTTGCCACAGCAACGAAACATAGGGAAACGCAAGGGCCCCGGCAAAGCGCTGAATTCTGCTAAAGGCAAAATATGTGTTTTTTTCCTCTCTCGCTCTCTCTCGCTCTCTCTCGCTCTCTCTCGCTCTCTCCCTCTCTCTCTCCCTCTCTGTCTCTTAATTGGAAGCTCACTCTGACCCAAAGATCCTTTGTCTCTCATGTAAACACACCTTTCTCTATATCTTTTTAAAAGTCGTTGTGGTCTGGAAAAGCAGACACTACTGAGCAGAGCTCCAAAAACACTGTGCATTAGCAGCCTGCTCCTCTACCAGGAGCCACAGTCTGCTCCTCTACCAGGAGCCACAGCCTGCTCCTCTACCAGGAGCCACAGTCTGCTCCTCTACCAGGAGCCACAGCCTGCTCCTCTACCAGGAGCCACAGTCTGCTCCTCTACCAGGAGCCACAGTCTGCTCCTCTACCAGGAGCCACAGCCTGCTCCTCTACCAGGAGCCACAGCCTGCTCCTCTACCAGGAGCCACAGCCTGCTCCTCTACCAGGAGCCACAGTCTGCTCCTCTACCAGGAGCCACAGCCTGCTCCTCTACCAGGAGCCACAGCCTGCTCCTCTACCAGGAGCCACAGCCTGCTCCTCTACCAGGAGCAGCCTGTACGCTACCAGGAGCCGGTCGCTACACATGAACATCCAGTTGTTGTTTATGAAACAAAATCCTTTTGTTTGGAGCTGATTAAACAAGCTGATTAAACGGACGACTGCATGTCAGGGAGAGAAGGCGTGGGACTGTGAGATAAGATAAGAAACAGCTCAGTGGTTAGAGCATTTGACTGCAGATCAGCGGGGGGGGGGTTCACAGGTTTAATTCCTTCTCCGTACGTCACTTTGGATAAAAGTGACAGCTAAATGACTGCATCACTGGAAAGTGAACCAAGTTGTTGTGTGTGTGTGACCTGTGTTGTGTGACTGTGTGTGTGTGTGTGACCTGTGTTGTTGTGTGTGTGTGACCTGTGTTGTGTGTGTGTGTGTGTGTGTGTGACCTGTGTTGTGTGTGTGTGTGTGTGACCTGTGTTGTGTGTGTGTGTGACCTGTGTTGTGTGTGTGTGTGTGACCTGTATTGTGTGTGTGTGTATGTGACCTGTGTGTGTGTGTGACCTGTATTGTTGTGTGTGGACAGGTGTGCACAGAGGGACGTCTCATCCTAGAGTTTGCCTTCGATGACCTGATGAGGATCAAGACCTGGCACTTCACCATCAGACAGTACAGAGAGCTCATCCCCCGCAGCATACTGGCCATGCACGTAAGTCCCACACACACACTCATATATACACACACACACACACACACTCCCATACACACACGGACATCTTCAACATGTGTTGGACCACTCCTGCCCTCTCAGGTGTCCCTTTGAACACACCCCTCCAGTCTCCTACACTACCAAGACACCAACTAGTATTCTGCACTGCCTGGGCCACCACAAAGTCACTAGCTATTCATGAGCACAGGAATTTAAATGCCGACAAAGCAGTTTGAAAAGTGTTCCAATTTGGACGGGATTTTATAAACCAATTTATTTGTGAGACATCAAAGGCGGCTTTGGATAAAAGACAGCCCCTTGCCGGGAAATTAAAAATTATAAATATACAACAAAAACAAGTTCAACTGAATAATCACTTTAATTCCGTAAGTGTTATAAACATTCCACAGAAAGGGCACTTTAAGGAGCAACTTATAGGTACCTGCAACACCCCTCTTATACTAATCACATATTCATACGTTTAATAATCTGGTATGTCCTCGTATGAGTCACGTACATAATATGTTTACTCTGCATATGCATTCAACCTCTAACCTAAACAACACCTCATAGCACTTTCTACACCTGACAGACACAACGGCAATGCTCTCCTCTGAAACGTTCTCCTCGGCCCTCTGGGCCCAAAGGTATATTTTAGAAGTTTTTTTTTTTTTGGTACAGCCAGCCTTCTTTTTGGTTCAAATCTTCATATAAAATTCACACACCATTAAATTGGCCCCTGTGGGTCTTCACACTTAGAGGAGAGAAGGGTGTGGAGGGCTTAGTCCGGATGGGTGTTTCTCTTGGTGAATGATGCGCAAAAGTGAGTTAGCTGTTGTGATCAAAGCCTCGACTCATGCAGCACACAGACAGGATTGTGACTCAGAAATGAAGAATCTGCAGTCCCTGCTCACATATACAGTATATGTGCGTGTGTGTATACAGTGTGTGTGTGTGTGTATATATATATATACACACACATATATATATATGTAAGCTGTGTAGGATATGCACATATATTGTGCATACACATGTATGTACACGTATGTATGTATAAACACACACACATACACACAAACATGTACACACACAGACTGTATACGCATATATAGTAGCAAAAGTTTTAAAAAACGTATAGAAAACATATAAAAAACTAAAAGTAAAGCTAAAATGCTTTAAGACGAAACACAAATTGTACATTGGACTTTTCTATTGCAGCACAGATACAGAAGACAAAAATATATATATTTCTGATCATATTTGTGTAAAAAATCTTGGGTGCCTAAGATGTTTTCACAGTACTGTATATATACACAGAAATATACTAAAATGCACAAAGGCACACACAGGCACACACAGGCACTGAAGAGGTCTGTCATTAACACACACACAGGCACACACAGGCACTGAAGAGGTCTGTCATTAACACACACAGACACACACAGGTACTGAAGAGGTCTGTCATTAACACACACACAGGCACACACAGGCACACACAGGCACTGAAGAGGTCTGTCATTAACACACACACAGGCACACACAGGCACTGAAGAGGTCTGTCATTAACACACACACAGACACACACAGGCACACACAGGCACTGAATAGGTCTGTCATTAACACACACACACAGGCACACACAGGCACACACAGGCACTGAAGAGGTCTGTCATTAAGGCACACATGCAGTTTTAAGCATTCAGCTCTGGAATGGTGCTCAATGCTGTTGTCGGTAACCATGGTTTTCGAGGAATGGTCTTATGGTCAAACCCTGGTGTGTATACCCACTTTCTAAATCAAAATACACATAGACCTACATAAACATCCATTTAAAAGATCTCCAGAGATTATTATTTTTGAATAGGTGCCAGATCAGCCTGTAGATTCCAAAATGACTTTTCCCATGTTTGAAACAGCTTTAGAAAGAACATTTTAAACAAGAAATCTCCTCTCCTTCACTCCTCGTGTGCTGTACAGTAGAGGAAGGCTTGATATTTTCCTTCTTGACTTTCTTTTCACCACGATGCAAGCTGAGATGGAGCGATGCATATTTCATAAGGTGGTGAATATGAGTGAGCCTTGAGACTGGGCCATCTCTTGCTTTGTCAATATGTGCAGCTTTTTATGATTTTATTTTTAAATTTATTTTTTTTGCTATAGGAAAAGAAAAAGAGGAGCTGAGAAGCCAGATAGAACGTTAGCAGAATAGAACATTAGCAGAATAGAACGTTAGCAGAATAGAACGTTAGCAGAATAGAACGTTAGCAGAATAGAACGTTAGCAGAATAGAACGTTAGCAGAATAGAACGTTAGCAGAATAGAACGTTAGCAGAATAGAACATTAGCAGAATAGAACACAACTTCAGATTTAATTCAGACTCTCTAAAAAGGTGACACATAACCTCATGAATCATGGGGCTGTGTGTGAACTACCAGGACAATAACAGACAGTTTGCTTGTGGATTCAAGCAGCGGACATGGAATTTTGATAGAAGGATAGTTGCCGGCAGTAATAGCTCCGGCTGTTGGGTTAATTTCTTTCACAGTAATTAGCAATCTAGGAACGAGTTCTTCAGTAAGTGTTCATTGTACTGGCCTTCACCCACAGGCACAAGACCCACAGGTGCTGGAGCAGCTTTCTAAAAACATCACCCGCATGGGCCTGACCAACTTCACCCTCAACTACCTCAGGGTAAGAACCCCGCTGTCTGTCTGTTTTCCTGTCTGTCTCTCTCTCTGTGTCTGCCTGTCTGTCAACCTGCTTGCCTGCTTGCCTGTCTGTCTGCTAGTCTGCCTGCCTGTCTGCCTCACTCCCTCCCTCTTTCTCCCTCTCTCTGTCTCCTCCCTCCCTTTCTCTGTCTCTCCCTCCCCCTCTCTCTCTCTCTCTCTCTCTCTCTCTCTCTCTCTCTCTCTCTCTCTCTCTCTCTCTCTCTCTCTGTCTGCCTGTATGTTTTGTTCACATGTCCGTACTAAAGCGAAAGTGAACACTCTCTCCACTTGAGTCTATATTCCTTTAATCAACGCATAACTCCCTCAGAGGTAACCTTATGTGTGTCCTTGTTTACTTTTTAGGTACATTCTCTGATGTATTTATAACATATACTTAGCGAAAGTACTGGATAAGCTGTCTGAGAAGGAATACATTAGTCATTATTTCAGAGGGCTTTGTTTGCTCTTTTTCTGTCCACGGCTGAGTGACAGCTCCGATTTCCAAATGGGAGAACAAGAGAACGAAAGAGAGAGGGAGAGTGAGAGAGGGAGCGAATTAATTGGATAGAGAAAATTAGCATAACATTAATGAACACTCCCTGTTGAGACTCATAATTGTGAAATGCTGCGCAGTAGCCAAGGAACATCCACTGTTTATTATGACTGCGGAGAGAGAAAGAGCTTTTGGGGATATTTTAATGGCCATTCTTTACATTTTGTGATAGTGAGGAGGGGAGGAGGGGAGGAGGGGTGGGGGGGGAGGGAGGGAGGGAGGGAAGGAAGGGTTGAAGAGAGTCTCTGTGTTGCTGTTTTCATTTTCAGCCCTTCAAGGTTCTAGTTTACTGCCACAATTAGAAACCTTTCAGGAATGCATTTACTTTTTATAATCTCGCTGACGAAAACCAAACATAATCCAGTCATCTATAATCCAATCTTTTTTTTTTCTCTCCAATGATTTATCCAAATTATTTTGGAGTCTCAGAATTACTCTCAGCCAACTTCATTACAAAAGCCAGCCTGTTTGTATTTCAGTAATAAATGCTGCTCTGGTGGAGAACTTGGCAGGCTTTCCCAGGTGAAGGGTGGGTTTTATACCCAAAAAGAATATAGTGTAAACATCGGTCTTCCGCCAGCTGAACTAATTTTATGTTATCTGAACATTGCTGGGTGTTGAAGTAAAATACACCCTTTCCCCGCACAAACGCCGTCCTTATTGTCTTTCGAAAGGCGCTTTCCCACCATTTATCAGTTCTTCCTTAAAGGGTGACGGCTTCCTGGCTAAGGGTCAAAACCGGTCCTTCTTTTACTTGTTTTTTGCCGTCTGCCTGTTTAAGCCTTTCCATGTATTAGGGCTGCAGGCTTCCTACCATTCTGCCTGTAAATAGCTCTTGTTTTCAGGCTCAAATCCAGGGATTGTTCACTGTGCTGCCGGAGGATATTGCAGTGTCAGGAAGAGAATATCAGTAGAGAGCATGGGCTTAGAGAGCTGTTCCCATCGCCTACCACTCAGCACCGCGCTGTAGAAACAAGCCCAAGCTAACACTGGGACACAGGTGTGTGTGTGTGGGTGTGTGGATCACATTTACATTTACATTTAGTCATTTAGCAGACGCTCTTATCCAGAGCGACTTACAGTAAGTACAGGGACATTCCCCCCGAGGCAAGTAGGGTGAAGTGCCTTGCCCAAGGACACAACGTCATTTTGCACAGCGGGGGAATCGAACCGGTAACCTTCAGATTACGAGTCCGACTCCCTCACCGCTCAGCCACCTGACTCCCTATGTAGCATAAACTCAAATGCTCCTCTGTGGTCCACAGCTGTGTGTCATACTGGAGCCCATGCAGGAACTCATGTCCAGGCACAAGACCTACAACCTCAGTCCTAGGGACTGTCTGAAGACATGCCTGTTCCAAAAGTGGCAGAGGATGGTGGCTCCCCCAGGTAACATTTGCACTGCCTACCTAACCAAGCCCGCTTCTTTGACAGAAGCAGTCCAAATAACAGAAGGTAATGAAATGTTTTGATCGCATGATTTGTGTTACTGAATGTCTATCCGTATTTCACAGTGCTTGAAAAATGTATTCTACATGTTTGAAATTCATCAGAAATGTCTCCTGAATCTTAATTGCGACCTAGCGGGCGTGTCAGATTTTTGATGGATGGTAAGGGGAGGAGGGGGGGGGGGTTCTTGATAATAGTTGGTTTAAATTGGTCGTGCGCAGTCTTAAGCTGGAGGAAAAAACTAGCAGAATTCTGGACACATTTGAGGGCTACAAATTACTGCAATGTTCGCCGAGTCGTGACGAGATGTCTTTAAAAACCAACACCAGTACAAACCCTCTGACTCAAACCTGTGTTACTAGGAGAGTAGCTGAACTTTAATTAAGAGGGTCCACTGTAATCAAACCACCAAATCCAAGTCCCTCGCCAGCGCCTTCCCAAGTGTACTGTGCAGACTGTTCACTTTGAAAAGGAAAATGGAGTTTCACAGGATTAGAGTCAGAACGCTCCTGAACTGACACGTTGAAAAGGAGTTTGAGAGCCCACTGTCAGCGACTTAATTGTGCACAGTGGGAGACGACTATTGTCATGTAGTTTAGGTACATTAACTGCATGGTAATTAACACCTAAACACTACATGCTTTTGTAAAATACCATGTGTAACAATAAGTTATGTACTTCCATACCAGTGAAGTACATATGGTATATTACAGCAAGAATCATTTTAACTAAAGGTTGTTATTGTAATCCAAGATGTTCTTGTTTCTAAGATCCGTTTTGTTAAACAATAGAGAGGTGTCCTGTCTCTCACTCCAGCGTCGATACTTTGACCCAGACTGAAAATGAATTGTTCTGCTGAACCGTAATGGCGGTTTCCTTATTAGCTCTGTTTTTCGTCTTTCCTCCCATTATTCCCGGGCCGGGAGAATGGTCCAGCCGTAGTCAGGAAGGAGTGGAAGCAGTTCTGCCCTGATAAGTCTTTTGGGTGGAAATGGAAGCGAATTTTAGTGCGTCACTCTCGCAGGATCAGGGAAGCCAAAAAAGGTTGGCAGTGACAATGGGCCACATGTCCTCCTCGGTGTGTCAGCGCTGGGCCTGACAGCGTGTGGGCCTCAGTGTGTCAGCGCTGGGCCTGACAGCGTGTGGGCCTCAGTGTGTCAGCGCTGGGCCTGACAGCGTGTGGGCCTCAGTGTGTCAGTGTGTCAGCCTCTGAAGCTTCTGCGTCTGTCAGACGGCTGCTTCTCAGCCTCCCGCAGCCTCTCCTTGGTCACCAGAAGAGTTCGGCTTTTGCTAGTTTGAGCAGATTCAATATCAAAGCATCTCCCTTGGTGTGATTAGTAAGAACCTTGAAAAATGTATTTCATTTTTGAAGATCACGCAATGGTTATTTGTCTCACAGGGATTATAAAGGATGCTGTTATTTTCACAAGCACCCGGGACATTTCAAATAAATACAACGAATGTGTTTCAGAAATTATTGTAGAGTTAAGGAGCATTTCTACCTCTACAGTACTAATACTAATACGAGTCTCATCACTTCACCTGTCAATAGATTGCTTAGATAATCCCAGTCACGGCAGTCTAAAAGTTATTTATAGATGTACAAATACTTGTTTTATTGAAGCATGATTCCTCTAATAACGTTGGAAGAAACAGCCTTGTATGTACATTGCAGTGAATGTACAACTACCTTCCAGTCTGCCTGTTGACATATCTTGTCTCTCTATGTTTGACACAGTTAGTAATACAGTAACAACGTTAATAAAACCAAATTCATTTTGGTTCCGGTTTCAGCTGGACACCCACAGAACTTCAAAACGGAAATATTTCCCACAAATCACAAAAAAGGTACCTTTTCTGTCTTCTACTGTGAGCTTTTAATAGACGTAGCCTTAGAGTAACGTCACGTTTTAAGGGAGGGGCATTCTCTTGCTGAACAGAATGCCATGAAATACATATTTTGTGCGCATATACATCATGGATGCTCAACTGCAAAGAAAGAAATCCGACCATTCAAACACGTTTTTATCCACTAAACACTTCGCTAAGAAAATCCTCACTGCTGAAAATTATTTATTAAAAACGCCATGCTGTATCATTACGTGGTAATAGTTTCACATTAAATACTGAAGCAAACCTTTCCTCTCAAACATGATGAGACAGAGAGTGCTGCAGATGGCACATCCCTACAGATTTAGATCATGGCTGTGTTCATTTTCACAGTTGAGCACATGCAGTATAATGTAGCTGTTTGGCCACAGGTCAGAATCTTAAACACATGTATATGACACTGAGAAGCACAGTTCTCTGTTGAGCAGTTATGCACATGACCCAGGTTTCTTCTTACTAGTGCATGTCACAGGAGATGTTAACGTGTGTGATTTCACCGCGGAAGAAAACCAAGCATGGTTCTCCTTAGAGTAGCCGCTCTGTCTGTGCGTGTTGTGTGTGTGTGTGTCTGCTTGACGTGTGTGTGTGTGTGTGTAAGAAGTACAGGATGGTTATGTGTGTGGTGTGTGTGTGTTTGTGAGATGTGCATGATGGGCGTCTGCCCGATGTGTGTGTGTGAGATGTGCATGATGGTTATGTGTGTGGTGTGTGTGTGTTGAATGCGTATGTGTGATGTGTGTGAGATGTGCATGATGGTTATGTGTGTGGTGTGTGTGTGTTGAATGCGTATGTGTGATGTGTGTGAGATGTGCATGATGGTTATGTGTGTGGTGTGTGTGTGTTGAATGCGTATGTGTGATGTGTGTGAGATGTGCATGATGGGTGCGTGGCGTGTGTGCGTGTGCTACTTTGTGTGTTGCTTTATGTTGCCTGTTTGGCTTCTGTTTCACTTGCTGGTCGCGCCAAAGCTGAGCCCGCCAGACAAACCGCCACGAAGAGGAGGAAAAGGAAGAACTCAGCCAGCAGTGCCAACAGCGGCGTCGGCAACGCCAACAAGAAACGCAGCCCCGCCACCAACTTCAGCCTCTCCAGTCAGGTACCTGTAAGCATCAACGCCACTGGGTTTGGTCTTCCTATCTTTTTATACACACACACACACACACATACATACACACGGACAGACATACAGATAAAACAAAAGACAAACAGACAAACAGAACCTATCTATTTATAGCCTATGTAGAGAATTCAGGGATTATTCTGTGTCAGTAAATTGTAACAGAGACATCTGACCCAGTTGAGGTTAAACAGACCCTTAAACACCTCCACATAGCGCCTCAGGAGAAAACGATATTGGCTTTCTGTTGTTTACCATGGGATCCATCCTTGGGTATATAGCCTAAAGGTTTAGCTGCTGTCTGCCTAGTCCTCCTGGCTGGCTATTGTCTTTACTCAGTGGGAAGCAGTGAACTCTGTGCTATGGGTTAGGTTATTCCTCCCATGTCCTTAGAGGTTGGGGTTCTTAATCCACAAAAGGCATATCTCTCCCCTCTGTCCCTTTACTCTCTCTCTCTATCTCTCTCTCTCTCTCTCTCTCTCTCTCTATCTCTCTCTCTCTCTCTCTCTCTATCTATCTCTCTCTGTCTCGCTCTGCCTCTCTCTCTGTCTCGCTCTGCCTCTCTCTCTCTCTCTCTCTCTCTCTCTCTGTGTCTCTCTGTTTCGCTCTGCCTCTCTCTCTCTCTCTCTGACTTTCTCCCTTTTCCTCCCGCTTTCTTTCTCTCTTTTTTTTCTCTCTTCCTCTTTATTCCCTCTTTCCCCCCCCCCCCCTCTTTCTATGTCTTTACCCTCTCTCTATTTTCCTCTAACTCTCTACCTTTTCTCTAATTCTGTCTCTATATCTCTCTCTCTCGTCTTTTTTTTCTTTGCTTCTCTGTCTCTTACCCCCCCTTTTTCAAATTATTATTTTGTTGGATGCACACACAAATACTGCACACACACACACACACACACACAACCCTTTTCTCCATCTCTTCCTCTCTCTCGGACAAGCACACCCACAAACACACACAACTACCCCCCACACACACACACACACACACACACTGTCCCCCCCTCTTTTTTTTCTTAAGAAACACAGCGATGACATGCGTCTTTAAGAGCAGACGCGCTGTGGTAGCATGCTGGGTACATATGTTGCACGCCTGCTGGCTTTGTCTGAGAAGTTGTTCGTTCGAGGCTGAGCAAAAGCCTACGTGAGCCCAATGACAATAAGGAGCGGACCCTCCGAAGGGGAGAGGAGGGAGGAGGGCGGAACAGCAGGGGGGGAGCGAGGGGGGTGATGTTACATGTTAAACAGCGCCCTCTAGTGGCTGCTGGACTACAGTGAGGATTTTGGTTCGGATCACCCCTGTGGTGAGGGTTCTGAATTGCTCTAATAGGTCCATATGTTTACAGGGGCAACTTTGATTGGCTGTGGGCCCTGAACTGTTATCGTGTTTTTAAATGTGACTGGAAAGTGAACGGATAAATATCTCTGCTGCACGGATTTATTTAGTCCTTTACGTCCCGCTTTCTTTGTGTCGTCTTCAATCTCTTCGTTAAACTCCTAATTGGTTGGAAATTCCACTTGTTTAAGTTACTGGCTGAAAAGCTGCAGTCCCCACTTACTTACAAAGACGGTTGTTCCCGACGATGAAAAGAGATTCGTCTGAACCGTCATTAAAGTGCTCTGGTCCATTCAGTCGAGGGAATTCTTAAGATAATGCTAATGAGATGAGTAGACAAAACGCTATTAATTAGATCACTATTAGCACCCCCTAAAGCTAGTCTCGCCACCAGCTGTTGTCAACCACAGGGCTTTTACTTGCCCAAATTGGCCATAGGTAGGTTGACAGCCATCCTCATAGGAACAGATGGTGAATTCAAGGCTTGTTGGCAATCAGCACATTTTTTAGCTAATGACTTAATTAGCTATGCAAATTGACGAATCAGTGTGGATATTGTCATTTAGTCAAAAAGCTCACCTAAATTAATTAGCGTGATGAAGGCGTAGTATGATGTAGTGGTGGTAGTGATGGGGGGGGGGGGGAGGAGGAGAGCCTTGTCTTTTCTCTTAAGTAAACAAACTGGCCCCATGGATCTTGTCTCTTCAAACTTGTGTATCTGAGTATGTATGTTGTTGTGTGTGTGCGTGTGTATGTGTGTCTCTGGTATAACTGTGTTTGCTCGTGTGTGTGTGTGTCTCTGGTATAACTGTGTTTGCTCGTGTGTGTGTGTGTGTGTGGAGGAATGCGGAAAGCTACAGCTCTTCAGCCACGTGGCGTGGACACACATGAGCAGTGAAGCGAGCGCTCCATTTAACTGTGAGGCTTCTTCCCAGGGTGCAGTGGATGGTGGAGGGCAGAGCTGTTCCACAACAAGAGATTCACACAACAGCCCCCGCGTACACGACGCAATCAGTCACATCACAAATCCAAACCAATCAATCATCTATTGTCTCACGTATTCTTTAGGTGCCGTTCATACCCGAGTGCTGTAAGCGTTAGCCTACGTGCTAGTAACAATCACCAAAACACAGTAGTGCAACCAGTTAGCTTCGACCCTGAGCTCTTCAGATGAGCATCTAATCTGAAGGGTGCTGATCAGGACCCAGCCTGAGACTGGCAGAGTGACATCATGTCGAAGATGTCTCCACGGGATGAGTTCTTCCAGGCTCAGCTACCACAGCCAAGCTGACAGACATCTGTACCAGCAACATCCCCTGCCACGGCCAATAACAAACCAGTCCACCCACCCCCTCCCCCCGCCCCCGACCTCAAGCTCCGGGGGGTCATCACTTTGAAATATGTCTTACATGATTAGTATCGATTGGGAAGGCGGGGAGGCAGGGAGCTAGCTACGAAAGGGGCGAGTTTCATTTGCGGAGAGTGGCCGCACAGAGGGTTCGGATTTACTGAATAGGCTACACACAGCCACAGATAGCCTGTAGAAGTGCTTCTGAATACGCTGTCTAGATAAACAAACTAACAAACGCGCCAGCAATGGGCCAGCAGCAACAGCAACACATAAACCGGGTTCGAATGTTTGCGTTTTACCTATGTGAGTTTAATGATCCATTAGCAGTTTTAGCGCTAGGAAAGATGGAACATTCTGGAACCTTTCCCCTGTTGTTGCCCTAATGTTCTGTAGGGACGGCCAACATCTGGTGAGGGTGTGTCGTTTGTCACCCAATATAATTATCACGATAACCCATAAACTTGAAACTGAAATATATGGTTCCGTTATTTGTTACCTAGGGCTGTTTTAATTGTCTCTCATCTTCACCTCGTCTCGTATCATTTTACAATTACTGCAGTGGACCGTCGTCAGTAGGCCTACTCATTTTGTTGTTTTTTGTTGTTGTTTTTTTTTTGTTGCACTGTACCGACTTTTAACTCTTCCCTCCCCGTCGCTGTGTCGTGTTTCAACAGGACGTGATGGTGGTGGGTGAGCCTACCTTGATGGGCGGCGAGTTCGGCGACGAAGACGAGCGTCTGATCACGAGGCTGGAGAACACGCAGTACGACGCCACCAATGGCCTCGACGACGAGGACGATTTCAACAGCTCACCGGCGCTCGGTAACAACAGCCCATGGGCCACCAAGCCCCCTAGCAACCAGGACAGCAAGCCCGAGAGCACAGCGCCTCAGCCCTCTCAGTGAGAAACGCAAAAAAAAAAAAAAGGAAAGGAAAACAAGTCCGAACAAGTCTTGATTAGGCCTACCCCGTTTCGCACACTAGGGCAGACTCCTCTGACCTCACCCATTTTCAGAAATTAAATCTTGTTGGCGACATTCTAGACCTCTGGTCGATGGTGTCACGCTCATTAGGCCTACAACCAAAATACCAGGACAATTCGTCTCTGAATCACTGTAAAATCCTGGAGATGCTACTAACTGATGACATTGCACAGCAATATCCACAATGACAAAGACTACTTTTTTTCACGGAGATGCATACAGGCTGTATGCACCAATGAGATAAACTATGGAGGGTGGCCTCAGCTGGAATGCCCAGAGAATGACACAAAGTCTGAGCTTGCTTTTATGGACATATTCTCAATTCTTGAACTTTACCTACTGTGTGTATGCTCTTTTGACCTGTAGGTCATGGCCATTGTATGACAGATGACCCCGGAAGTAATAGAAAAAAAACATAAGACTGAGATTCTCTTTTCAGAGCAACAGCTTCAACGAAAGTGAACCGTTAAGGTTTTTCCACAGCCGACGGAGCCAACATGCATTGGCGATCACCGAATCGCTGGCCCAAACATTTGCATTTTTATTGGAAATTCATTTGGCTGTTGGTTTGTTTATGTTGCTGTTTTTATTTTTTCCTTCAAAATTTCCAATTAAACAGAAACAGACTCTTTCACCACTATGGACTTGTTTTAAATGGAGAAACTGGTGCCCTGGGATTGCTTTTCCGAATTACTGCAGTCGTTGCAGATTGTGATTTCATGCAAACCTGTTCAATTGTGTTTGTAGTCTATTGGTGTTATTTTGCCTCTCCCAGAATATTTTGCCATTACATTGTAATTTTTGCCAATCAGTACTATATGTGACTTTGCTAAGAGACACCAATGCATTAAGGTTGATTTTGTTTTCCTATTTGGAATTTGAATTTTTCCCTTTAATGACCTACTCCCAAACTGATATTCTAAAGCTTTTCCTGCATGATTTATATATTTTTGTTTAATATATGTACTTTTTGAGAAACGTTGGTCCAGTTTTATTTGGTTCATCAGTTTGGGAACACTGTTACAAGGTTTGTAGCTCTGTATATAGAGGTGTGACCTGTTGTATCCACTTCAAATAACCACTGAGACTATTTTGTACATGGCAGCTGTTTTGACAAGCTTTCTGCAGGGATTTCAAATTTCTATAGAGCTACTTGGATGCTGGTTGTATGTCTGAACAATGTAAAGTCAGCTCACATCCTCAACAATCCCAGAATCCACCTCAGCAACTAGAACTTGCTTTTGACAACAACCTTTATTTATATCACGTGTATTCCTATCTCTTTGGTCTACGAAATATATAAAAAATATAACCGCATATCCTACAGTAAGATACAGCGAAAACCAGCACCCACAAATCTCTAAAGAAAGTATTTGAAATCCCTGATTTTGTGTTCTTCATTTAACTCAGACTAATTAATACTCCCTGATCTCCGAGACTCACTGGTTGGATTTTCTTTCTCAACGTCCAGAAGACAACAGTGGATGTCTTTATACATTTGGATCTTTTGTGTATTTATTTGTGCATTTATAAGGAAGCCAACACATTTCTGAATATGTTTGAGCTGGTATTATTAGTGCTCTGCACATTTGTACATTATATAGCAGAGATGTTTTGTGTCATATCTGATGTCTGGTATGTATGCTTTGCCATTATGTGTGCCAATAAACAGTGCTTACAAAATTGGATGAATTTGTTTCTGAATATAGGCCGACTGTACACAATTAACATCAGCGATCTAGTCTGTTTTGTTTTGTAAAATAGTTAAAACGCTGGAGGAATTTAGCCCGCAAATGTAAATAATTAGCATTTTAGGGTCTGAAGGGCAGGGTCATGATTGATGCCTGTGGTTGTCTTTGATTTTTGGAGCAAGTGTTAAAAGCGTTGCCATGTTGACACAAATGACGATATATCGTGGAGTATTTACTTTTAAGATGGTAATGTTTTTATGTTATTGTATTGTATTCAGGTTATGGCCTTATTATTGATTAGGCCTAGGCTATTATATTCAAGGTGAAATTAGATGGTGATCGTTAAGTGGGACTTTGTCGCCATCATGTGGATTTCAATTTACATTCCAGACAGGTTCCAAATAAGACATTATAGGCTACATACAAATAAAAAATGTTTTATCAAACTGTTCTGGCTTTTACTGTAGGTTAGGCCTATATGTGGTTTTATTGTAATCAGTGAAGAAAGCCTTTACTTTGCCGTTACAAAATTTAGAAAGCATGTCCATGTGATTAGCTAGTTATGATATTAAACGTTTCCTGTCCATAATAGGCTAACCAGCCTATTATGTAGAGCCTGCATTTCATTTCGTTTGAGCTACAGTACAGTGTGTTTGTGGTAACTAATTGTTTACTTTCTGGCCCCCTGAGCGAGAATGTGATGACGTTGCTTTGGTCCACATCAACACAACGACGCTCGTACCACTGCCACAGCAGGGCAAAGTGAAGATGGCGGACTCGTTGGGGACCGGGCTGTCAGATAAAAAAGAATCCGAAATTAAGGTCAAGAAGAAGGAAAACCTGTTGTGGGATGATGCACGCAGGTCGGGTAAAATCGGTATTACTCCAGATCTGCCGGAAACGTTGGGGTTTTATGATATAAATGCTGTCAGGCGGGAACAACAACGCGATCTCTCAGGTACAGTAGATTCTCTTGCTAGCTAGCAGCTAGGTCAAACCTGTCTAGTTTACTAACGTCCCAGACCGCTTAATTGTTATCTATGGCGCAAGGAAAAGTAAGATAATTATCTTGAAATATGAACGTGCGTGCGAAGAAGGTATGGGTAGAACAGAGAACGTGCTAGTAGTAGTCCTCGTCATGTACTGTACAGCGCCTTGGCTTGATCAGACTGAGTAGAGCTAATCAAGTCATCTGAGACTGACAGAGCTGTCAGGGTCTAACTTGTGACCTGTCTTCCAATTACTAGCAAGCTGGCAAAACAGCGTTTTATAGCTTTAATTTATACGCTATCCTGTCAATGTACACGGCTTATAAAATATGTCGGTGGATTGACTGAAAGATGTTTGTCCATTATTTAATCTGGCGATTTTGTGTGTGATTGAATGACAATTGCGCTTTTTATTGGGAAGTTGAAAGGGAGATATAGCTCAGTTAGGCTATCTAGCAAGCAATGCCAGTGTTCAATAGTTCTCGCAGTATTGGGTACAGCTATTTCGAAGAACGGGTTAATATTTCACTCAGCTGCTGATAGCTGGCTTCCAATGTCATTATCACACTTACGAAGGATGGCTATTGATAGCTAGTTAGCTAACTTGTTGAACCTCCTTGCCCGCTCAACTGTTGTTGTTCGGCTTGCTTCGAGAGACGTGTATAAAATAGTTATTGTAGCTAGTAGAAGCAAGCTAAGGTTATCGCGCCAAAATGAAACACAAAAGTTGTAAAAAATCATTCCACATTACAGCATCTGTCAAAATAGACTTTATTATCTTTGGAGATGGCTATTGTGTTATATATGTGATGCGTGGCATGTTTAACAGTTTGTCAATGTATCAGGTCAATTGGAAAAGATAGAATGACAGTATGGGGTCATTTCGGGTAACGTCCTTAGCGAACTTCATCTAGTTTAGTAAAGGGGGCGCTTTTTCCCCAACAGCAGAAAATATCTGTTGACGCCACATTGAGCAACAAAAGTGTAGATTGTGTAATGCTGTATCATTTTAGTCCCATTTTAAAACAAATAATGCTTTTGTGTTCATGTCATCACCTAAATAGTTTAGTTTATAGACTGAAAATTGGTAGGCTATTTCTCACCAATGTTTTCAGTATACTTCTACTACTCGCTCTGGATAAGAGCGTCTGCTAAATGACTAAATGTAAATGTAAGTACTGTCTGAAAATATTAATTGTCTGGGCATTACAGATTTCTCCACTATCTATACATACAACACCACAGTATACAGTAACATTTTATAGAAAACACCACGGACAGCCATTGTACCAGCCAGCCATGTGAGGTAGTGCGAGACAATAGGCGGGTGGCAACACAGCGTAAGTAACTGTTGTCATAATGTTATTCCAGATCCGTCGCTGGGGCGCTTCATGTGTGCGGAGCTCACGAGAGGCTACTTCCTGGAGCGTAACGAGGCAAAGTACACGGAGCGCAGAGAGCGCGTGTACACGTGCATGCGCATTCCCAAAGAGCTGGAAAAGGTACAGGACAGTGTGGTCCCTCAGGGGAACCCCTGTGAATTCTCTCTCTCTCTCTCCCCCCTTCTCTCTCTCCCCTCTCTCTCTCTCTCTCTCTCTCTCTCTCTTCTCTCTCCCCCCTTTCTCTCTCTCTCTCTCTCTCTCTCTCTCTCTCTCTCTCTCTCTCTCTTTCTCTCTCCCCCCTTCTCTCTCTCTCTCTCTCTCTTTCTCTCTCTCCCCTTCTCTCTCTCTCTCTCTCTCTCTCTCTCTCTTCTCTCTCCCCTTTTCTCTCTCTCTGTTTCACACACAGAGGGAGAGCTGTGACACACAAATATTCACACACCCACACACAGCGAGAGCACTAACAGACACAATCACCTATACCATGTACAAACACACACACCACACGCATCAGCTCACAAAGGTCAGTTCAGAACTGTTTGCTGATAATGTTCTGATAATGTTGGTGACAAACAAGGAATTGGTGTTTCTTGTGAAACGTGTTAATCATGTTTTGTCATGCTGACAGTTGAAGGACCAGATCTTTCATTATAAATTAGAACGTATCAAGACTTTATTATGGATTAAGCGCTGTTGTATGTTTTTTAATGCTTTCAGAAAAAGCCACTAGGGGGTGGTATTGAAGTATTATTTACAATAGGGTGAAATGTTGGAATTTAAAAAGGAAAACAAGTGAATACTTTAAATTCCAATACTTAATTTATGTTCCTTCAAGCTGAAAAATTAGAAAGATTTAGGCCAAATTATAAAGTAAAATCCAATTATCTCGAGGGCTCAGAATGAAAGTTTAACTATGTTTACCACAGTGAATAGACCACACAAACCCAGTGTTTTACATCTTCGGATCCCATTCCCACCCTCAGAAATTCCAGAGGCAACTGAACAAATGTCTTTCAGCATGCAGGCTGATCTACAGACTAACTCCAGCCCTTATTGGCTAGCCTGGTTAGTCAGGGCATTCCAAACCCAGGGGACCAGGAAATGTGTGTTCAAACAAACAGCGTAATGACCCAACAGCTTACAAAGCCTCACCATCGGCCAATGAAACAGTATCTTTGTTACTCGCTCACCCAGCACCCCCCCCACCTCCCCTGGAATCAGGAAGTGTTGTTACAGCAGCAGCTGGTTTTTACTAAGGAGCTCGTAAGGTTAAGGCACGCTGGAACGGGGATATCTTTATGATCCCTCTCCTCATTGGAAAATGGCTGCACTGTTCCATTTCCTGTTTGAGAAGGTAGTATGTGTGTTTGAGAAGGTATCATGTATGTTTGGGTTTCATAGTTTACTTATTGTAAGTTGCTCTGGATAAGAGCGTCTGCTAAAATGACTAAATGTACATAGTTTAGGAATTGATAATTTGCTTTTGACCTTGAAGTCGATATCTAGTTTTGGAAGATTTTAGTATTTTTGTGTAGGAATAACCTGCGAATTGTGAAGTTCAGATTATTATAAAAAATACCAATTACATGTCAGAGAGAACATAATAAAATTTGGGGAAGGTTTTTTTTCTTATATATATATTCATCCTAAAGTTGTTGGGTTTTTCGTTGACTGTCGTCAGTTGGTAAAAACCAGTGGTTCAAGTCTAGAGTGTGGTGTTGACAGACCGATGGTCGCACCCAGGACAGGAACACAAACACTGAACACAACCAGAAGAGATGATCAGGGTGCACTTACTGAAACGTTGATGCCAGATTATGTTTATGTTTTGAAACTACATTTAAAAACTTGTCACACATTCGATCTGAATGGCTAATAATATGTTTGAATGCTGATTCATTGTTAATGGTCTAAAAATTACAACCCCCTCCTCCTACGATTCTCAACTTACTGTACCCAATCCCCCTTCCATACACCCACACTCCCCTCCCCACACACACACACACACACCCACACAGTCTCCCAGTGGAACCATGCAGGCCTCTCATTGTGTCTCTCACCCCTGGTCAGCATGGTGTGTGTGACCCACGGCGATGTGTTTGTGTTGCAGCTCATGATCTTTGGCTTCTTCCTGTGTCTGGATGCTTTCCTGTACGTGTTCACCCTGCTGCCCCTCAGAGTCCTGCTGGCCCTGCTTAGAGTCCTCACCCTGCCTTGCTGCGGCCTCCGGTGAGAACACACACACACTCACTGTCACATACACACACTCACTCTCTCACACACACACACACACACTCACTGTCACATACACACACTCACTCTCTCACACACACACACACACTCTCTCTCACACACACACACACACACTCACTCTCACACACACTCACTCTCACACACACACACACACTTACTCTCTCACATCACACACACACACACACACTCACTTACTCTCTCTCTCTCTCTCTCTCACACACACACACACACACCCATGATGATGATGATAAATATGATGATGAATGTGGAGTGTATCCATGGTGATTAGACTGGATACAGCCGCACCAGAGGGTTTCCATGACACCCATGAATCAGAAGCTAACCTACCTCACACTCTTAGATTCCAGATGTACAGTACTGCTCACTGTAAAAGCAGGAAGTGGACTCTACCTCAGTCTTTGATTCCAGATGTACAGTACTGCTCACTGTAAAAGTGACTTCCATAGGCAGCCAGTACTACATGTTAGTATGTAAATATACAGTGCAGTCCTAGAGAGTTCATCATGTTAGTGGAGCAAAGATCACCCTGTAGTAAGCATGAAAGGGCAGCTTCAGCCACGACAAGCTGCCGCCAGCCAATGAGAACTGTTGTGCTTCTCCTACTCTTCTTCTTTATTGGATAACGATAAGACCACAGTAATGCATGACCTGTTTTTGACTTACAACAATCAGACAATGTGATGTTCCATATGAAAAAAATAATAATCGTAAAGTGGTTACAACACAAGTACTTTACAACACAAGTACTTAACAACACAAGTACTTAACAACACAAGTACTTAACAACACAAGTACTTAACAACACAAGTACTTTACAACACAAGTACTTTACAACACAAGTACTTTAAAACACAAGTACAACACAAGTACTTTTACTTTAGTACGGTACGACGACAACACAACATTAGGTACAGCAGGCCTACAGTATCTCCCACAGCAAACCCAGGACTCTCCTTGTGCTGTGTGGCTTCCCTCCATGCAGAGCTCATGTCTGCCCGTACTGCAGGAGGAGCAGGTACGTTCCCCTGAACGCCTCCAGCTTCGTCCTGATTGGACGCCTCACCCCATCCACCATCGTGTCTGTTACTGTTCAGCTGAGTGTTGTGTTCGTGCTCCATGCCAAAGCCATGATCCATCCACAAGGGTACTCTAAAAGCCACCCTCCCCCTTATAGCTAAGGGTCAGAAAACAGGCGAATTAATTACAATTAATTTCTAATAGTAATCATTTGTTCTTTTATCAGATGCTTTTATCGAAGGCGATGAGTACTGGGAGAGGGGATTTGAACCTGCGATCTTTTGATCTGCAGTCAAATGCTCTAACCACCCGTCAGCCGTTAAAAATCAAAAGGGATTATGAACAAGCTACGCTTCACTCTGAGACATAGCTAATGGCCATCTTATAGGTGGCTAATTCACAGATATGATGAGATTAGGAGGGACTGCTCTGTTAATGTTGGGTATTAGTTATCACTGCAGTATAAATGTCAGTGATCACGCCTTTTGGGTGTAATATCATGTCAGATAGTGAGAGAAAAAGAAAGAAAGAAGGGGGGGGAGTGGTAGCTGGTTGAAGAATCGCTTCCGGCTTCGTCAAAGCGCTGAGCTAGCTAGCTGGCTGCAGCATGTTGATTGGCTGTCCTCAGAAGACTGCAGCGACAGATGGTTGTGCTGTCAGTGCTTCCAGTTATGCGTTCAATCACCATTACAGAACACGAGAGAGGAAATAGATTGTTATGCTTGGAGAACTTCTCCATGAAAGTGTTTAATGGAGGAGCTCATATTTCTGTGGGACTCATGCTGAACCATACTATTTAGATTCAGAGATGGGACGAAGTACAAATACTTTGTTACTGTACTTAAAATAAACGTTTTGAAAAAAAACTAGTTAAAAGCTTTTTTTTGGAGAGGTTTCTAAATATTTTGGCGAAAAAGTTTCTAAATATTTTTTGGAAAAAAAGTTTCTAAACGTTTTTAAAATCATTTCAAAACATTTTTAAAAAGTTTCAAAACGTTTTTAAAAATCATTTCAAAACATTTTTAAAATCATTTCAAAACATTTTGGGGAAAGTTTTTTTGGGAAAGGTTGGAAGATATTTTGGGAAAGAAAGTTAAAAAAAATAGTTAAAAAAAAAAAGTTTAATAATAAAAGTTTGCATCATTGTTGAGTACTTCATGAGGACTCTACTATACTCTATTGTACTCTTCTCTGCTTTAATCTACTCTGTTTTAGGCTTATCTGTTCTCCTCTCTCCTCTCCTTTCACTGTGTATAAAAAAAAGGTTGAAAGAGGGAGAAAAAATCTAATAAAAGTACGTTATGGAGGCTGTTCCCCCAGAACCTCCTGGCCTCTATTAGAGGCTGTTGGTCACCCAGCACAGGGCTGGTGTGGCTGGAGCCCTACTGGCCTCTGCTGACGGTGCTGCTTGGCCTTTTTGCTCGTCAGCAGGGCGCTGAAGCATCATTGACTGACCTTTACAGAGACAGACTTCCCTCGAGCCCCCCTCCAAACACTCCACAACACACACATCTGGCTGTCTCCTACACACACACACACACACACACACACATACACACACACTCTCTATCACTTTCTTTGTCTCCATATTTCCTCTCTCTTCTCTTCTCTCATCAGTCACTCTCCTACTCTCTCTTCTCCAATCCTCCCCCTCTCTCTCTCTCTCTCTCTCTCTCTCTCTCTCTCTCTCTCTCTCTCTCTGTGTTTCACACACACACACACACATAGGATGTGCTGTTGGCCGGTCAAGCGTTTGTCAGCTGTGGTGAGCTATCAGATGCACCGTCCTGGCTGGTGCTGGTGCCAGGGGAGAGGGTGGCACAGGCCTGGCTCACAGACAGACCACAGGGGGCGCCAGCTCTGGACTCCCACAGCAACATCAGGGTCGTGTTAGGGGTCAGCCACTTCCTGTCTCAGTAGGTGGTGGTGTGCCACTCTTCACCACTAGAGGGGGCTAGCATTCAAGGAAGATTTTTTTTCATTGTTTACTTCTTGATGGTGGATTGAACGTGACATGTTGTCTCAGTCACTCCATACGGCCCAGTGCAACACAGAGAAAGCTGCGTTATACCCAGATGACTGTCACATCCTCTCCAATCTTTGTGTGGTTCAAGACTCAGGCGATGCCTGTGTCTCACACACACGTTAATGCTCACACACACACACACACACAGCAATTCGGAAATCAACCAGGCACTTAAGGAGTTTTGCACTTGCTGAAATCAAGCATCTCAATCAACAGCTAGCTAACTCCACATTCCCTCCAGCTTATGCATGGGCATGGACTGTGCTAACAGAATGCTACTGTAGTGTACCATCATAGTGTACTATAGTGTACTATTATAGTGTACTAGTATAGTGTACTAGCTTAGTGTACTAGTATGTGTTAAGGAAGTGGATAGGTGTGAAGGTTTTTTCATACGTTTTACTGCTAGCTACAAATAATAATAAATGAACAGATACACCTGTAATTAGGTTGTTAATCCCTCCCTAACATGCCCTTTCAGCCACTCAGCATCCTCCTTTTCTCTGCTGCAAACTTCTGATTGGCTCAAGTTGCCGTCTGTCATCTGCATGTTTTAATGTTACCGACTGCACGTTCCATGTCCACTGAGGCTGATCACAGCTGCTCTGATGTACTGGCACATTTCCTGTACGTTCACTCTGTGTTCAGCTAACCCAGGTCACTGACTTCTGATGTCATTAAGCTGCTAATATCCCTCCTGGTATTGGCCTTTTGTAATGCATGAAGCTGTCAGTCAACCATATTCATTACAACAGTAGCCAGACAGGTAATACAAATTGTGTTTAAGATCCTACCGCAGTATTGTAACGTTGTTTGTGTGTGTGTGCGTACGTGTGTGTGCATGCATGTGTCTGTGTGCCCTTGCCTGTGTGTGTGTGTGTGTTTGTGTGTGTCTGCCTGTGTGTCTGCCTGTGTGTGTGTGCGCCCAGCGGCTCGCGGCTGCTGCAGCCGGCCCAGGTGTGTGACGTCCTGAAGGGTCTGATCCTGCTGCTGTGTTACTCCATGATGCACTACGTAGACTACTCCATGATGTACCACATGATCCGGGGCCAGTCCGTCATCAAGCTCTACATCATCTACAACATGCTAGAGGTACGGGGACTACACTACCCATGATGCACTAGTCACTGCCCTCGATCCTCTACAAACTACCCATGATCCTCTGTACGCCTGGTTCCCACTATTGTGTATTTTGATGGCCCAGTCCGCAGAGGGTGGTACCTATATATGACATACTCGTATATAGGTAGCAAAGTTATTGAGTTAACCTGATAATTCTATCTTACCTCTTCAAGAAGCCTCCTCAGTGGATCAGGCTTGACTGACAGTGTCACGTTCAAACCCCGCTTAACCATGTCTGTGTAACTGTGGCTGTGCTGTCTGTGTAACTGTGGCTGTGCCGTCTGTGTAACTGGCTGTGCCGTCTGTAACTGTGTGTACCGTCTGTGTAACTGTGGCTGTGCCGTCTGTGTAACTGGCTGTGCCGTCTGTGTAACTGTGGCTGTGCCGTCTGTGTAACTGGCTGTGCCGTCTGTGTAACTGTGGCTGTGCCGTCTGTGTAACTGTGGCTGTGCCATCTGTGTAACTGTGGCTGTGCCGTCTGTGTAACTGGCTGTGCCGTCCCTGCCAGGTGGCTGACCGTCTCTTCTCCTCCTTCGGCCAAGACATCCTGGACGCGCTGTACTGGACGGCCACAGAGCCCAAGGAGAGGAAGAGAGACAGCCTGGGGGTCATCCCTCACTTCCTCATGGCTGTGTTCTACGTCTGTATCCTTCCTGGGGTGAAAGGTCGTCCGCTCTCTCTCTCTCTCTCTTGCCTGTTTAGTGTTTTTTATTTTTTATTTTTAGCAACTTTTATTATTATTAGGACAGTAGGAGATAAGACATGAAAGGAGAGAGAGAGAGGTGGGGGTGGGGGAAGACTTGCTGGAAATGCTATGTTCTTACCGGGTTGAGAGACTTGGAAACACACCCTGTTTAGTGTGTTTCTGTCGGTGGAGTTATCTTCCTTCAGTCTCACTCTTCCCTTCAGTCCTGCATTCCATCCTCATCATGGTCCAAGCCTCCACGCTCAACGTAGCTTTCAACTCCCACAACAAGTCTCTGCTCACCATCATGATGTCTAACAACGTGAGCACTCGCACGCACACACACACTCTCACGCATGCACACACACACTCTAGCACGCACAGACTCGCACCCACACAACGTAGCGGAGTGCTGTCTTCCTGTATCACTTTCCTCATTATTATGGGATGTAAACGTGTCATCATTTATGACGTCCTCCTCTTCTCTATCCGTGCGTGTGCAGTTCGTTGAGATCAAAGGAAGTGTGTTCAAGAAGTTTGAGAAGAACAACCTGTTTCAGATGTCTAATAGTGGTAAGTTGACAAAATCATAAAAACATCTCATCTTACATTTAGTCATTTAGCAGACGCTCTTATCCAGAGCGACTTACAGTAAGTACAGGGAATGTAAGATCGTGAATCGAACCGGCAACCTTCTGATTAATAGCCCGATTCCCTAACCGCTCACCCATCTGACTCATCATCTTGTGTCAGTGATGAGTAAGTTATCTAAACCCTGGTAGGTTCTGGCATGCAAAGACATATCCTGTTGCTAAGTGTTCGACTCAGAGCAGCCTAAGGTGATAATACTAACAGTAGGATGTCAGGATTGATTTGATGTCTCCTTGATGTCGTTATACGGATCACTGATGCCTTTTGAAGCGGTAATCAGCGCTGTTTATTCAGCTTTGATAAGAGAGAAGAGATACTGTATGGTTTTAATGCATTCAGAATGATGGTGTTTCTGCTCGAGGCAGTGTGTTTCCTCCCAGTGTGTTTTCCTCTCTGCTGCTCTCCTGCTGGAATGAAAGGACTCAAAATAAGACAAAATCATTTCTTGTTTCGCCCGCGCAATTTGCTCGTGTCTTTAAAGATCGGCCATTTAGAGAGTTGCTTTCCGCAGGCTGCATCACACTTTTGAAAACCCGAGACTGTTTACTGTCCAAAGGCTTTCACAAGGCCAGAGCCGTTTAGGTTATAAACAGTCATTGAGCTGTTGCCCTGTACTGTATCATATTTTTTTGTTCATCGACGTTCCTAGTAGGGATGGGGGAAAATATCGATACAGTGATATATCGCGATACCATTTTTTGCGATTCAAACATCGATTCTAAAATCCAAAAATCTTTATTTTTTATTTTTATTATTATTATTAACATTATTCTAGGCCATGAAAACTAAAAAAGGTTACTATTATTACTATTAAATGATTCATGTGTTATAGTATTCAATGTATTGGGCAAAATATTGTAATTGAAAGGAAAACTGTTTATCATAGTCTATTGATATAAAAACAAAAAAATAATCACAATACAAATCACAACACAGAAAGAATCGCAAAGATCGTGAGAATCGCAATATGTATCGTATCGGCACCCAAGTATCGCAATATGTATCGTATCGTGAGGTCCCTTGCAATTCCCAGCCCTATTCCTGGTAGCTGGGATGTGGCTAGCAACTTTGAGATTCCCAACCTGTGGGTCGCGGCCGCTAAGTGTAAAAGGTCGGGAATGGCTGCTCTAAATATACTGTTGACTCAAATGATGTGCGCTTCCGATCATTGATCTTCTGCTTGTACTTTATCTATGCACCATTTGTACGGCTTTACAAAAGCCGTCTGCTAAACGAATAAAATATAACTTAAAGTAAAATCATCGATTTTTCTCCTCAGACATCAAGGAGCGCTTCACTCACTACGTTCTGCTGCTCATCGTGTGCCTAAGAAACATGGAGCAGTTCGCCTGGAACCAAGGTAACTGAAACTTTTGCCTGGTTGTTCTGTATCACCTTGGGACAAGATTGTCCTTCTAAAGGCCTTTCACACACTAGTGGAGAGGATAGTGAGGGGGGCAGGGCCACAGTGGAGAGCTAGCTACTGGCAGTAAAGAGATGTTAGCTACGGTCATAATGCTAACATGCTAACCTGCTGACTACTGACACGACTGGTGCTACTGACTAGCGATGTTACGATGCTAACCTGCTAGCTAGTATTAAGGAGTGTTGTGTTGTTGTATTGTAAATGTACGCGTTAAGTGCAGCCTATGTGACCTGTGTGTGTGTGTCTCCAGATCACCTGTGGGTGTTGCTCCCAGACGTCTTCATGGTGATCAGCTCAGAAGTTGCGGTCGACATCGTCAAACACGCCTTCATCACCAAGTTCAACGAGATCACCGCAGACGTAAGCTCCCTATTTAATCAGAAGGCAGATAAGACGTGGACCATTCTCACCACTTAAGGATTAGGATTTCTATAATATTTTTTCAATTACAGTTCATTCTATTCACACTTTTCCCGTCGAAAGACATGACCCTTTTATGAATCTCGTGTAGAAACTTTTAATTCATCAGAGTTAATTGAATATAATTCTAATTGGCCTGTGGTGAGGAGGAGAAGGCCCCCCTCGCGGTTGGAGACAGCTGGAGGAGAATCGAGGCTGTGTTCTGGGAGGTTCTGCTCTCGTCGGAGGGATTATTCAGTGTTTGGGCCTGGCTGGATTTCACGGTGGCTTAGTCTGTCGGAGCAGCGTTCAGTGTGAAGCCAGCCGTCATGCCTCTCTGCTGGGAGCCTTTTGTAGCCTGTGAAGGTTCCTCTCTGCTCACAGCTCCCCTTCCCAGCCCTGCTCCAGAACAATAACACTGCAGATTACATCCTGTGCCCTCCGGGACTGTGTGTGTGTGTCCGTATGTGTGTGTGTGTGTGTCCGTGCGTACATGTGTATGTGCATGTGTGTGTGTCCGTGCGTACATGTGTATATCCGTGTATGTCCATGTGCATCCGTGTGTTGTGTGTGGAGGCTGGAGGAGGGGCAGCCCATTGTTAAGTACAGCTTTGCCCACAGCCCACCACATCTCTACACAGCTGACCTCTTCCCTCAAGACTCTGCTCAGTAGTGACTACCTGCACTTGTCTGCCAGGCAATTTTCAGTAAGAAACTACAGTATTGTGTGTGGGTGTGTGTGTCAAAGACAGTAAATTCAGTTGTTTGCTTACCTCCAGGTGTACAGTGAATACCGAGCCAGTCTGGCCTTCGATCTCGTAAGCAGTCGACAGAAAAACGTACGTTCCCACCTCCCCACCTTCATAAATAAACCACCGCCGCCATTATGCACCCGCCAGCCTGCAGCGTTCCACCCACAGCGTTAATCACAGTGTTTTGTTCGGTGGGTTTAATGAATATGCGTGTGTTGATTCGCAGGCTTGTACCGACTACAGCGACTCTGTGGCCAGGAGAATGGGCTTCATCCCTCTGCCTTTAGCAGTTCTGGTGAGAACTACAACATCATCAACATTCATGTCTGCTCTGTTCGCTGTTGGGTGCCACCGGGTTATGTAATGTTGAATCCTAATTTAAGATCCGCTCTCTAATATACGTTTGTTCATACGAACTGTAATCCGTAGGATTTACGTCTTGCTGTTGATAATGTAACGGCCCAAGCTTTTAAACCTTTTAAACTTTTTTTGTCTGCTAACCCTATTTAGGTTATTGATACACAGCACACTGAGCTATAATCCCAGAGCGCGTTGTTGTGTCTGCATCCTGAGGTTGTTTTGGATGTTTCCCCAGCTCATCCGAGTGGTGATGACATCTGTGAAGGTGCAGGGGGCGCTGTCCTACGTCTGTGTGTTCCTCTTCTACCTGGGGTGAGATTCAAACTAAGACATCCCGTCTGCACTGAAAGATGTTAGTCCTTTAGCCAGCTCCTCTGTCCCTCTCTCCCCCTTCTCTCCCCCACATGGCTGTCATGTTCCTTGCCACCACCCCTCACCTCCCACAACCCCTCACCAAGAGCTAACAATAGCTGTGCCCCGACCAGCCCCCCGTGTCTGGGCATAGACTGCTCTCGTGAGCCCAGTCCCCTGGGGCCTGGTGGTCCACATACCCACATCAGCATGTCTCTCCGCGTAGGACGTCAAACCCTTCTCACCCACCCAGAGACCAAGTGGCCGGTCTCAGAATCGGAAAGATTCGGAAGGGGTTTGTGTTAATACGTTGTGCGATGAGACCGGGGATTTGACCACAGCTGTGACCTCTGACCCAGCTGTGACCCTGACTCTGGCCCTGACTCTGGCCCTGACTCTGGCCCTGACTCTGGCCCTGACTCTGGTCCAGCTGTGTGGGACTGGGAAGGACGGCTCGGGCCGCTGCCAGACTGTTCAGCCCGTGTGAAGCACCAAGCTACTCTGTGTTCACTAGACGTTTACATTACTTCAGGCTCAGTTGTGTCATGTATACATTTATTTATATCTCTACTGTCTGGATTGTCGAGGAAGCTTAAAAATCAAGCGTTTCACTGTCAGTAACAGTGCGTATGACAACACACTTGAAAGTACTTGATGTTTACACTGCATTTGTTGTTGTTGTTGTTGATACTACATCCTGCTACTTCCTGTCCAGGATGGTGACTCTGAAGGTGCTGAACAGCATCGTGCTGCTGGGGAAGTCCTGTGTGTACGTGAAGAGAGCCAACATGGAGGACAAGCTGTTTGGCCCGCCCGCGCCCCCCCCTCCTCCTCCTCCTCCTCCTCAGGGAAGACCCCCAGCAGGACCAGGACCAAGTGCCCCGCCCCCCCAGGTAGAGAGGGGAGGGGCTTTGTGGTGTTGAATGACTTGTGTGTTTCCAACTTTAGGAAGCCCCTGGGGCTTGACACACACACACACACACACACACACAGCAGGTGTCAGGTAGGGAGCAGGAGAGGGTTTTCATAGTGTTTTGTCTTATGTATCCTACTTTACTCCTGGTTATTCACATGATGATCTCCTCTTGGCATCCCAGCCTGACCATTTTAGCCTCAAGAGAGGAGAGATGTGTTATCAACACAAGTAATTGACCCCTGGGGCTTTGTTGAGTGTGTACGTACACACTCGACCAACACACACACAGACACGCACACAGTGCTGTAGTTGAATGAGAAATTCTGTAACTTTTAAGTACAAACACACATGAAGCACGGAAGTTGACACACACATAGATGCATAAAGAAAAGTTGACTGAAAAATGTTGTCACTTCTAAGTTGAGTGTGTTTGTCTCTGTGTCTGTCGCTGGCTCGGGCGACGTGTCTGCTGTGCCAAGCTGAGAGCTTTAGTGCTGCGAGGCCTCCACAGAGTGTCACGTCACATCAAAGCTCACCCTCTGGAGGATTCCTGAACAAACCGTTTTCCACAGCACTGCCGTTACTATGTTTAGGATCTCCACGCACTACATGACTATTGAAACATCAATCCGTGTTATGTGAGTCAGGAATTACTGAAGCTTGAATGGACAGTCTCTTTCACTTACAGGGCCTGGTGTTGGCGGAGTCTGGAACTGGATAGATGGCTGAGTTTGTCGATGTTTTTTTTGCCTTAACCAGCCTCATCTTCTGTCTATGTATAGTCAGATGCCAATCGTAAATGATAATGAAAGATTCACCCTACTTGCCCGAGGCAAGTAGGGTGAAGTGCCTTGCCCAAGGTCACAACGTCATTTTGCACGGCCGGGAATCGAACCGGAAACCTTCTGATTAATAGCCCAATTCCCTAACCGCTCAGCCATCTGACTCTTGACGTCTGATGTATCTTCCTTACGTCTCACTGGGAAAGCTGCCGTAGAAGTTGTAGTTATAATACTCTCTGTTCTAGACCACCAACCCTGGGGTTCAATTTCATGGACGGGTGAATTAATAGTATATTTAGTGTCTTCCTGAAGCCCTTTACAGAGTAATAACCTACCAGTGTTACTTCCTATGGTCTCACACTGTGTAACAGGATTTTCACGTTGATTCATTATCACTTCCTGCTGCTGCAGATCGTGGTTTATGTTTCGTTCTGCTTTTCTGTGTGAAGCCTTGAATCGTTTTCCAGAAAGCCTGCGTGTCTGAATGTAGGGCGGATATCTTCAACCTCATTTGCAGGAACAGAAATGTATTTGGTTAAATGTGTACACACACACACACACTAGACGGCTGCCCTCTTGATACTATAAATTGTATTTCAGGATGCGTGTGAATTATGGTGGACCCCCGGGCAGAGTTGCTGTTTCTGTAGAGGAGCTCAAGCAGACATGATCTTGCTATCCACAACTCCTCTGAATGTGGAACATCATGATTTTTCCTTTTTTCTGTCGCTTGGTCAGCTTCATGTGGCTGCTCTGTTCTGTGACATTCTTGCTATGAACCCACATTTGAAAGCGATGTTGGCATCAATGTGTATCTTTTACTAAACTGTCCTTTTTGTATTTCTATTTTAAGGCAAGACCAACAGTACAAATATTTGTGGTTAAACTGTTTCATGAATATGCTACAATCTGTTGTACATTCACTTCGATTGTTCTGAAACCTCAGTTAGGGATGCTGTTTGTGGACTGTGTCTGTTGTGCTAAAACTCTGGTGACGGTTTTTCTGTCTTTGTGATTTCAGGTCAAGCCTGGGTAGAAAAGGCCCCCACCACCCCTGGCACCAACACCACCACCACCACCACCTCCCCCTCCATCACCAGCCAACCCACAGCCAGGGCAGAAACATTACCCAGTCCTTCCCTGGCAGCCCCCCTTGGGAGTAAGGACCCTGACCCCGACCTGGAGCCCCCCGCCGCCACCCCGTCCCCCTCCACCAGCGAGGAGAAGGAGGAGGAGATGCAGGAAGCCCCTGAACTCAAACCGCAGACCCCCAAGAAGGACCTGCTGGAGATCGACCGCTTCACGATATGCGGGAACCGCATCGACTGAGGTCGACGGGGACTGACTGAGCCGTCTCCCTGACGACCCCTGACCCCAGGGACAACCACTCAGAAGAGGCGACGATTCCAAAGCCTCCGCAGCCTGGCTCTCACGGCCACAGTCAGCGTAACGAAGAGTATTTATTTGACATTTAAACAGTCTGGTAAGTTATTGGGGGCTGGGGAAGGTGTTGAAGCCTCGCCTGCTGGAGGGTTGGAGGAAGGAGTTCAGGGACTCTAGCCAGACTCTCCGGGTGGCAGTTGAAGATGACGGCTGGGCCTGTCAGAGGAACCAGGGGCCCTGAGGTCCACGTTCTCTCGTAGCTACGCGCCATGGAGACGGAGAACAAAACTTACAGAAGAAAATCCAGAAGACTTTACCTCAGAAGTTAAATCTGGAGCCTTTTTATTGTTTACACAAACATATTCTTCGAAAACAAAAAGTCGTTTGCCAACGGTACCATTTTAAAACAGTCAGTTAGTAGGTGGTGAAAGAGTAAATGACAACATGCTTTTTAACTCTCCTTTAATTACATGAAGGACACCTTTCCAGAATACGGATTTTCTTTGCACAAGGTTTTAATCCAACTAAGTTTCAATGAGTAAAAAAATAAATAAAAGAGCTTAATATAGAAGCTACATTTACAAGGTGATTAAGAGTTGTTTGTCCTGAGGACCCTCGTGTGAAGGCCTCTAGGGGTGGTGTTCATCCTTGTGTGAAGGCCTCTAGGGGTGGTGTTCATCCTTGTGTGAAGGCCTCTAGGGAGTGTTCATCCCATCGACCATCTTCTGGTTTGTTGAGACAATTTGCACTGATGTACCCTGTTGTCTTAAACACGCTCATAACAGTGAGTTGTTTGGATATTTCCTTTGACATTTTCCAACACTTTTGATGTTTACATATTTTGGCTTTTGAGAAGCAATGCCGCCTAAACATGGCGTTATTTCTGACCATGGCGTTTTGAGACCATTTCTGTTGCCATTTTCTGAGTGAAAGCGTCTTGCTATCATTTGGCCTAGCTTTAAATTGGTAAAGTTATCAAATATTATAAGCTTACGTTTGTAGGCTTATGTTTGCCAACCTATAACAGTGACCAAAAAATTAGATCATACTGCAACCCTTTGATTAAAAAAACGTATGTCAGAATGTAATATTAAATACATTGTTGTACTGACTATACTGTTGGATTTTATATTCAAATACCGAACCATAAATTCATGACTGCAATGCTGATATCTCTTTTGTTTCAAGAGGAATCAAAGCCACTGCTTGAAACCAGCTACCAGACTAAGCAGAAATGAAGAATTGATGCCAGCATCAAAAAGAACTTTGTGTTTCCTGCTATTTTTAAGCCACACTTTGCATTATATGTGGGACTAGTCCCCTAGGTAACCTCACAAGTGTCGCTAGGAGACTAGTCCCCGTGGTAACTTCATGAGAGTAGCTAAGAGACTGTGTTAAATAATAAGAGGCTATTGTATCTGTTTTATTGTACATAAAGGTCGTTGCATAATAATTTAACACTATGGGTGTCACGGTAATGAAAGGGGTTTTTACACTGGTATTGAAGATACTCATCTTGTGACGTCTTGTAAAGTGTGGCTATTCTCAGAAATAGGAAGGTTGACGACGGCTTGTTAATGCATATCAGATTTAGTTTGAAGAATAACTGTTTTATTCGTTGCCATTGTAATAATACAGACAGAGAGTTATATTTTTTTGAGCTGCAAATTGTAATATTATTTTATTATACAGTATTTTTGTGCATGGAAATTGTCACCACTGAACTTCCTCCTGGTCCATTTTCTAGTGTTCTTATGCAAGCAATGATGGAAAGGTTCACTTAATTTTCTGTTTGGTTCATAAAGCAACGTTTATATAAAACTGCCCTACTTTGTGGTATGGACAACAAAAAATCGAATAAAAGTTATTTTATAAGTTCGACCTTTAAGTTAGTCAAATGTGTGCGTCTTTAAAAGGAGGGATGTCAGGCCTACATACTTTCCTCGTCCTACACACACACACACACACACACACACAGTTGGTCAACTGTATTTGTCTGACTGGATCCAGGAGGCGGGGTGATGCAGGGGTGATTAAATAGTGTTTACTTAGCTAATAAGTTGTTACTCGCACAACGATGACCTCACTTCCCATAAAGAGGGCAGTGATTCAGACAGGTAGCCGGTGTAAATCCACCTCCAGCCAAGCCTGGCTTTGAGGCCTAATCTTCTTACCTCAGGACATCCCCCTGCTCTCCTCTCAGTTTCAGCTTCCAGGAACTGCTCAGGTAGTACTCTCGTTGGGAGTCTGTCGAGTAACGGCTAGGGCTGTACACGGTAAACGTCCACCAAACATGATGGGTATAGCTTAGTGGTTAGAGCATTTGACTGCAGATCAAGAGGTTGCAGATTCAAATCCCCCCCCCCCCCCCCCCGTACGGCTCTTTAGATGTAACACTTTCCATGAAGTTTACTTCTATAATTATGTCCTAGTTTAAAAAAATTTAGTAGCCTACACAGACCAAGAAAATGTTTGTGGTGTTAATGTGTTAAAGATATGGAATACATTATCGTACAATTAGCTAAAGATGATATAACAGTACATTCTCTGCTATGTGTCATACTTGACTCCTGTCCTGAGAGAGACCACTGTGTGGAAACCGCTCTCGCTCGCTCTCTCTCTCTCTCTCTCTCTTGGATGTTTCCTGCTAACCTGATGTCGCTGGACCTCCTGCAGCAGGTCTAATGAGCCTGAGCGTGCGCTGAAGGAAGGTGCTCTGACTGGAAAAAAAAAGGAGTGATCAGGAGGCGGGGGCCTTAGAGTCGGCCGTGAAGAGGGAAGACGGGAGGAAGACTGAAGGGGGGGGCGGGTATCGGTTGAAGGAGGGGGGGGGGGGAGCGGTGAGGGCCTGGGGCGAGAGGGGAGCAAGCGGCGGGGTGCAAGAGGTCTCTCATAATCGAACCCGATCTTTCTTTCTCTCTCCAACATCTCACTTCCCCCTTTTACTCTCTCTCATCTCTGCTATCATCACAACCTTCTTTCTCTTTGAACGTTCTCCCGATCCTTCTTTCTTTTCTTTCTTTCTCTTTCTCTGGTGTGGTTTCTTTTCTCTTTCACCCACTTACCTTGTCCCTCCTTTCTCGCCCCCTTCCCTTTTCGCCCACCATCTCTCCCCATTTCCCCGTACACCCTCCCCCCCTTCCTTTCTCCCCCATCGCCCACCCCGACCCCACCCCCACCCCCCCTCGCGCAGGCGGCGGCTCTTCTGCTGCTTTGATTTGGTTCTTTCGCGTCTCTGTTCAGATATTCTTTGTTCGATCTCTTCCGTATTTCTTCTGTTCGTCTTCTCTGCTCATTCTTACCTGCTCTGCTCAGTTTCTTAGCGTCCCGGGGCGGCGCTGCCTCTTTGTCGAGTACATTTTATATGTAATCATGGAAAGTGCTTTTGTAGACAGAGATGAGTGATGATCATAAAGCCTTTGGAGGCCCTATTAGCGTAGCTTAATAAAAGAGGAGAGAAGATAGAGAGATAATGTAGAGAGGCCGGTCGAGGGGGATAAAGAGAGCTGTGCTGAGAGTGTTTCCTGAACTCAGGGGACTTCAGCCTGAGGCTGAAAATGATCAGTAATACCAGGGTAGGTAAAGCGGTTAGTTGTGTGTCTACTGTGTTCGCGACAATAATGTGGTGGTGTGAGAAAGAGTGTGCGAGTGTTTGTTTTCGCAGATGCGCGTCTGTCTGCACAACCGTGGCCAGTTGGCATCGCCTGCTCCTGATGTGATTGCACTCCAGTCCCCGCGGGCCCCGTCCTCACCGCAGGGCGTCAGAACGGGCAGGTGACACCATCGCAGCTTGTCCAGCAGCTTGATCACCAGCAGGGTGGACTCCGAGTGGTTGCAAGCAATGGGGGGCATAACCCCAGGTCCACCGGGCAGAAGTCACTCTCCAGCGAGGAAGACTTGGTCAGCACTCCTGGCAGAGTGTGCCCAGGCACGGTGTTGTCCAGGGGGCCGTATGATAGGCTGAGCCAGATGTGGCAGACCAGGTCGTCGTCCGACTCCGAGTCTCATACAGGTACTCGTGGGTTCTCGGTCCTGCAGGTGGCGCTGCCACGCAACGCATTGCACAGGTCCAGGGGCGGGACGAGCTCGGGTGGGAACCCTTTAGGGTGTTCTGTGGGCCATAACGCCGTGGCGCCCGGCCATCGGGGCTGCCGCGAGGTCGTTGGGAGGCTCAATGGTTGGGGGCTGGGCCGCCGGGGGAGAGGGGCTTGGGGGGGCGGGGCTTGGGAGGGTGTGGCTTTGGAGGGGCGCGGTTTGTGGGGAGGGCTAATTTGGAGGTGGCGGGTTCCGTGAGTGTCCGTCGTGTTGGAGGTGGGTTGTCTTCTGTTATAACAGAAAATAACTGAGAAAGATGAAGAGGAGACAGGGTGTGAGAGTGTTACGGAATGTCTTTTTGAATGGGGTAACATACTACTGTCAACCAACGCTTCACAGGGAGGTTGGGTTGCACACTAAGTAACACGTTGAGCTGTTATGCTATCAAGCTCTCCTGGCAGGTAGTAGAGGTCGAGAGGACAGTCTAGGCCGTATGTAGATGAGGTAGACAGAACGACAGAGAGGAAACAGGCATAGGCAGTGACCAGAGTCCGGAAGGACACTGAGTCCTGAGGCAGAGAGCTAATGGGAACGAGTTGTCATCTGCAGGCAGGATGCTGCAGGCAGTGCAAGGGGGACAACTAATGACTTGTGTAGTAGAAATCACCCCCCCCCTCTCTCGTTCAATCCTCTCAAGGGGTTAATCCAGAAGGTCAACAACAAACACGGCCGGACCTTAAACAACATCAAAAATAACACGCCCATACAAATGACACACAGGAAACACCTTCCTGCCCAGTGTCAAAACATTCACGGGCTGCTTGCAAGAGACCCTAGAAACCGAGAGACTGCTGAAGACGCCCCCCGCTGGAGATAAAACACTTGCATCGTAAATGTTTGAGTGTGCTGCGGGCGCGTGGTGAGAGTACATGCGTATACACAAGTGTGTGTGTTGAGAGAGAAAGTGTCTAAGTGTTGTGTATGTGTCATGAGAGTGTTGTAAAGCCGTGGTGTATGGGTTGTGCCGTGTCTGTTGTGTGTGGTCCAGTGTGTGTGGTCCTTGCTGACTGAACTGGCAGGCTGGCAGGTAACAGAAAATGGGCACAGAGAAAGTTGTGGCGATCGTGCAAAGCCACGTCACACCACGTGGCAGCAACTGCCATTCTTGTTGGCACCTGACAGGTGTGGATCTGGGTCATAGGGGCATAATGAGCTAGAAATCTCACACACACACAAACCCACCACACGTCTGGATACACACGACAACACACACACACCACTACACACAGACCACAGACACCTGGTACCCAGACGCAACTGACTAGACCCTGATCAGACCCAGACCATATGCACAGACTTGTTTTAAGGTGCTCCATTGAATTCCATGTTTCAATCTTCAAACTGTCAGATCACAAGTAACAAAAACAAACGGCGGGCCTCTGTTTCCCTTAAGTTTGATTTGTGCCAATGGCAACTTTTGCCCAATAATAAATATCTCCTTAGACCAGTTTCTTTCTTGACATATCTTACCATACCATACACTGTCATTACACCAACCACATATATGTCATTACAGTTAGTCATTTAAGACCAGACGGCCCTTTCCAGGCGAACTTACAGTAAGTACATGGCCATTCCCCCCGAGTCAAGTAGGTTGAAAGTCCTTGCCCAAGGACACAAACGGAACGTCATTTTTGCACGGCAGTGAATCGAAACGACAACCTTCATGATTTTGTAGTACCCATTCCCTAACCCTCAGCCATCTGGTGACCCCCCGCCCCATAACACATACACACATTTCCAATGCACACACACATGCATATACAAAACACGCACGAAAGGCCGAATGCTGACTTCACGTGCACACAGACATAGATGCTCGAAAGTGCACATTGTTGTTTGTGTATGTGTGTTTATGTGTGTGTTTGTATCTGTAACTTGTATGTTTGAGAGTGTGTGTGTGTGGGGGGCTATTAACACGACTGCATCTACACCAAACACACACCTTGCACCACGTACAACACAAAACACGCACGTACGCACAATTTCAGAACACACACACTCAAATACCTCACAAACACCAAAAGTACTACTCATTATCAAATGAAGAAAACACTGTACCACACGCAAATCAGACTTCACACACCATATCCACATGTAACACGACGCACACACACACACACAGGCACCGTCACACAAACACACAGCGTGTTTAGACACGTCCCTGAGAAAAAGGAAGATCCCAGCGCGGCGCATGACGGATTGTTGTTGTAGCCTGATACAGCAACTAATAACTCACTCAATAACACTTAGACCACACACACAAAAAACAGACTGTTTCACTTTGGATACGACAATGATATGAGATATGAACTGTGCAATACACTACTAGATTGCTTATCTGCTTAGCCCACGGTACACACCGTAACTACACTACCTCATCACAACTTCCCAGCACCTTATCTTACGACTAACATTACCCACCACACTAGTACACTTGTCGACCTGGCACACGTGGCTAGCACATCATCTAACGACCGAGTACTCTACCTAGCCCACTAACTACTACCTACCTCGCACACTAACTACTACACGACCTTAGCACACACCTATACACTGAAGAAGCATACTTTCCCAACACACTACGTATCACACTACGTTTACCTATCACACTAACTACTGACACTCCTATCGACACTAACCTAAAACACTACCAAGTACACTGCTTAGCCTATATGTAACACACTACCGTATCCACACTACCTAATCATTACCATGTATAATACGACCTAGACACTACCTAATACATTACCAAATGTATAATCACGACCGACACACTACCTAACACATTACCAAGTATAATAACTAACGGCTAGCACCCACCTAACACATTACCAAGTAGATGAACTACCTGCACACTACCTACACAGTACCAAGAACACTGTCTAACCTAGCACATTGCGTAACACGTACCAATTACTTACCTATCACATTAACCCAGCACAGCTTCCAAGCACACTACATTTAGTCCATATTAAGAGGGGACTCTCTTATCCAGGAGCGTACACTACCGCATTACGGACCACCACACCTGGAACACCAAACACCATTCCGGGGACTCTGCTGAGGAGAGTAGAAGGAGGAATGACGCTGGTCGGCTCACCTGCAGGTTTTGCTGGAAGGCAGGTGTAACTATACCTTCCAGTGAGAGGGGAAGGAAGGGCGGAGAGGGCAGGGAGGGAGAAAGAGGACTATTGTCCCAGTCCCCAGTGCTGGTTTGTGGTGGTTGGCTCCCTGTTGTGAGTTGGGGGGGGCAGGTGTGGCCCGGTGCTGCAGGAAGGTCCTACTGAGCAACTTGACCCGGATACCCAGGAAGCGGGTCCAGGTACCAGGACACCAGGCGGGAATTAACCAGGAAGTTACAGAGGTGAGGGCTGACACAAGGGGAGGCCTTTAGAGGAGTACGTAACTCCAAGCAAACAGAAACAGTCGACCTGCTTTGAGGGGAAGAGGAGGGGGAGGGAGGGAGGATACCACATGACAACAAAGAAAGGGGGAGTGGAAAAGAGCGAAAGAAAGAGCAACAGAGCATAAGCTGTGGTGAGTCTTCCTGATATGCTGAGTCTGACTATGCCAGCATGCTTTTGCATATCACCAAAAAGTCAATAAGTCACAAGCTTTCTGTACAGTCACATAGGGGGCTGTGATACATCTTGCTCTTCCTGTCATAGAGAGAAGAGAGAGAGGAGGAGAGAGAGAGAGAGAGAGAGAGAGACAGAAAGAGGTGGAGAGAGGGATAGAGGAGATCGAGGGGTAGAGAGAAGGCGAGAGGAGAGAGGAGAGAGAGAGGAGAGAGAGTAGAGAGAGCGAGTAGAGCAGGAGCTCTCAATAGTTCCTCGCTTTGGCTTAAATGGCCATTTTTACTCCTGTAAACCCTCCAAGAGTGTGTGTGTGTGTTTGTTGTTTTGAATGTGTGTGTATGTTTTGGAAATATATGTTTGTGGTGTGGGGGGAGAATGTGTTTTAACCAGGTGTGTTTGAAGCCCTGTTTATGTGTGTGTTGGGAAGTAGCTACAAACTCTGGATCAAGGATCCTCTAGGTTCAGAGAGTTTGAGTCAGATGGAGGCTTCTTCTTAAAATGTCTTGTGTGAGACAGCGCTGTTGCAGGCAGATGCGACATTTCTATTCTGACAAGTTCAGAACGCAAAGAACCAACAGTTGTAGTCAAATTTTTATTCAATCTGAACCTTCCTCCCCTCTCCTTCCACTCCGCCTCAAGTCCTCTCCTCTAACATCTCGCGCGGGGTCGCTCTCCTCTCGCTCTCCTCGTACCTCTCCTGCCCCTCCTCCCCTCGCCCTCCCCTCCCTCCCTCCCTCCCTCTCCTCCATCTTCTCTCTCCTCCTCTCTGATTTGATCCATGCTCTTCTACTAACTGTGGGTCTGTCTTCTCTTCCTCTTTCCTTTGTTTACAAGTGCTTCTGTACATAACTTTCCACCCTTAATCTCTGACTCATCGTCTACATCCTGGGCCTATTGTCCCCGCGGCACACACTCCGCTTAGTTAACAGATCACACAAAAACGTTGTTTTATCTTGATTCTTGTACTTCTAGCAATCAATTCAGTACGGCAAAAGCATATGAATGTTAATATTTCAGGGATCTGACGCACAGAGAGAGAAATAGACAGAGAGAGGGAGCATAGAGAGAGAGAGAGAGAGACAGAGAGGGGTGAGCAATAGAGAGGATGAGAGAGAACAGGATAGTGGGAGCATAGAGAGAGAGAAGAGAGAGGAGGAGAGGGCATGAGATAGAGAGAGAGAACAGAGAGAGGAGAGAGCATGAGAGAGAGAGATAGAGATAGAGAGAGGGAGAGAGAGGGAGGCGATAGTAGAGAGAGATAGAGACAGAGAGAGGGAGAGAGCATAGAGAGAGAGAGAGAGAGAGAGAGAGAGGAGCATCAGAGAGAGAGAACGCAGAGAGAAACAGAG
>CM042855.1:15651824-15703363 GCA_023658055.1 Thaleichthys pacificus | reverse complement strand
TCTAGTCTTCCGGTCAATCCTCCGGTTGTAAAACATAGCAATGAGTGTTTATTTGAGCCCATAACAACACTCCGATCATCTATTTACAGCAGCAACCCAGTCATCCCGTTGTCCCAAATAGGACTAAATTACAGCTGTTTGAACTTTAACCAAATCTGACAATGCTTGCCATTGGAGAAACGTCTCATTTTTTTATCCAGTTACTGAACAATCGGAAAGTCAAGATCTGAGAATGGCTCAATTGGATAATATGCTGTGCTGGTAAACGAAGGGTTGTAGGTTCAAAACCAGTCAACGGCAATCTTTTTATTTTTTCGGACAGAACGGTTTCTAGTCTTCCGGTCAATCCTCCGGTTGTAAAACATAGCAATGAGTGTTTATTTGAGCCCATAACAACACTCCGATCATCTATTTACAGCAGCAACCCAGTCATCCCGTTGTCCCAAATAGGACTAAATTACAGCTGTTTGAACTTTAACCAAATCTGACAATGCTTGCCATTGGAGAAACGTCTCATTTTTTTATCCAGTTACTGAACAGTCGCAAAGTCAAGATCTGAGAATGGCTCAATTGGATAATATGCTGTGCTGGTAAACGAAGGGTTGTAGGTTCGAAACCAGTCAACGGCAATCTTTTTATTTTTTCGGACAGAACGGTTTCTAGTCTTCCGGTCAATCCTCCGGTTGTAAAACATAGCAATGAGTGTTTATTTGAGCCCATAACAACACTCCGATCATCTATTTACAGCAGCAACCCAGTCATCCCGTTGTCCCAAATAGGACTAAATTACAGCTGTTTGAACTTTAACCAAATCTGACAATGCTTGCCATTGGAGAAACGTCTCATTTTTTTATCCAGTTACTGAACATCGGAAAGTCAAGATCTGAGAATGGCTCAATTGGATAACATGCTGTGCTGGTAAACGAAGGGTTGTAGGTTCAAAACCAGTCAACGGCAATCTTTTTATTTTTTCGGACAGAACGGTTTCTAGTCTTCCGGTCAATCCTCCGGTTGTAAAACATAGCAATGAGTGTTTATTTGAGCCCATAACAACACTCCGATCATCTATTTACAGCAGCAACCCAGTCATCCCGTTGTCCCAAATAGGACTAAATTACAGCTGTTTGAACTTTAACCAAATCTGACAATGCTTGCCATTGGAGAAACGTCTCATTTTTTTATCCAGTTACTGAACATCGGAAAGTCAAGATCTGAGAATGGCTCAATTGGATAATATGCTGTGCTGGTAAACGAAGGGTTGTAGGTTCAAAACCAGTCAACGGCAATCTTTTTATTTTTTCGGACAGAACGGTTTCTAGTCTTCCGGTCAATCCTCCGGTTGTAAAACATAGCAATGAGTGTTTATTTGAGCCCATAACAACACTCCGATCATCTGTTTAGCGAGACTGTGTAAACCACTGCAAAACAACACAGGTTTACCACAGTAGCTAGCTACTTGGAGTCTATGCATGGTAGTGTCAGATTCACAACTGAGTTAGCTTTAATGAAGTATATTGATTGTTCAGGTGGATTCCTTGCCTGTTGCACAAATTCATTTCAGTAACCTAAACCAGGACAAATCGCCACTGATGCTAGGCATGATTTGAAATTCCCTTCCATGACAAGTTTTTTTTTGAGTCTGCAGGTTGGCATGTCTGTGAATGGCTTAGTAGGATGAGATGCAGGGCTGCTATGTGAAGGGTTGTGGGTTCTAATATAGTCAGAGCCCTAAACTTTTTCTTTTTTTTCTGACAGAAATTAGTTTCAAGTCTTTTGGTTAATCCCAGTGTAACTATCTGTCAATTTTACAACATTTTGCCATCTTGAAGGAGGAATCCGCCATTGCTGCTTGCAGCTATATTTTATATTACAATTGAAATAGTTTGGGGAATGGTAGGCCTACTGTCTTATTTTCTTATTTATCTTTTGACTAAACTTGTCTCACCAAAGACAACAGAAAATCAGTGCACTTGTATTGAAGTATTGAATTTGTACTGAATTTGTCACATGCATAGGGTAGGCCTAGAAAAACAAACCAGACATGTAAACTTACAAATTAATGTCCCAGAATAACAATTTGAGTTCCAAATAATGTTTAGGCTATATTACATAAAGCTAAAAAAAACTGTACATCTGCTCTAATTAATGCTAAACGATTCACCGTGTGCTCGCATTGACTAGGCTAACTAATGTCGATGTTACCTTTGCTACCAGAGCTGAAAACAAACCTATACGTCCTTGAAACCATACACGCAGCAAGGAGACGGGAACCAAGTAGCTAAGACTTATAAGAAGTAGGAACCAACTTTTATTCATAATCACATTCATCTACATACAAATGTAGACATCCATTCAGACATTTTTGTAACATTTCAGTCCAATGAACTAGTGAAGTTGTCATTTTCAGCCACTCTACGTTAACTCAAAACCTTGTTGTTATCCCGCAAAGTACATAGTATAGAGTGATACAAACTTAAAAAATAAAAAAGGTGAAACCAATGGCTTATCTGCCTTAGGAGAGTCCATTATAGAGTCGGAAAACGTTTAACTGTCTGATTTGACACGAAACCGTAAAAAAGTTACGGTTAAAAACCATGTCACTTTATGTACATTTGAAACATGATGGATACACATAATCTGTCCAAACCCAATGCTACTGTCAGGTTGCATTATGTTTTCAGTCATCGTTGTGAAACTTGGAATGACGTTCTCCCAAGCAAATCAGAACAGTATCAGCCTTGATGTAACATTCATACATAACTCATGGTGAAATAGTGGCAGCGTATAGTTTGACAGAAATGTCATAACTGTCGTTCTCCTGAAGAGGGCGTTAGAGCTCTTCAGCGTTTATCAAACCCCTCTTCTGGGAAGCCGCGTTGAGTACCACTAAGGACCTTCGAAGTCATCTTCTCAAGGAATGAAAAACTGTAAAAACAACAAAAAACAATTGACATTTAGAAAGATTTACTTCTACATTCAAGACACAATTATGAGGTTGCTTTCACACAAAAAAAATCTTCATAACGTCACAGTACAGTGTCAAAAATTTAAACGATGACTTTTACTCACCCTCTGTATTAATTCTGAAACCAACCAATCACGTAGGTACAGACGCCCTGGAGTGATCTCCAGCAATATTCTTGGGCCATCTTCTTGGCATTGCTTTTCACAGCCGCCTTGGTAGGCTTTGGAGGGGCAGGCTTAGGAGTCAACATCTTCTTCAGTGCGGGTATTTTCCCTACTGGCTTGCCTGGCTTGGCTGGAGCAGCTTTGCCTTGTTCCTGATCTGTCTTGGATTGGTCCGGCTTGGCTGCTGCAGGTCTTGCAGGTGCCGGTCTTGCTGGCTCTGGTCTTGCCTGTTCTGGTTTAGCTTGCACTGGCTTCGTAGGGGCTGGTTTCGCCTGCTCAGGTTTGGCTTGCTCTGGCTTGGCTTGCTCTGGTCTGACTGGTTTTGCCTGCTCAGGTTTGGCTTGCTCTGGCTTGGCTTGCTCTGGTCTGACTGGTTTTGCCTGCTCAGGTTTGGCTTGCTCTGGCTTCACTGGCTCTGGTCTGGCTGGTTTGGCTTGCTCAGGTTTGGCTTGCTCAGGTTTGGCTTGCTCAGGTTTGGCTTGCTCTGGCTTGGCTTGCTCTGGCTTGGCTTGCTCTGGTTTGACTGGTTTCGCCTGCTCAGGTTTGGCTTGCTCTGGCTTTGCTTGCTCTGGTTTGGCTGGTTTTGCCTGCTCCGGTTTGGCTGCGGCTGGCTTAGCTCCCGTCTGCTTGGTCGTGGGTGCCTTAGGCTCTGGTTTGCCCTGAGTGGGCTGCTTCTCCTGGGTCCTCTCCGGCTTCTGTGGGGCGGCTGCTTCAGATGTGGAGGCAGAGGAGAAGACCAGCCCAGACTCTTCAGGCGCCCTCTTGCACATCTGGGGCTTGATAGACTTGGGTGCCTGGCAAGCGTTTGGCAGTTTCCTCAGGTCCCACATGATCTGGGTGAAGTAGTGCCTGGGGTTGTTGTTGTAGGGGCGACAGGTCTGAGGTTTCCCCATGTACTCGCACCAGTAGGAGCTGTTCTCACCCCGGCACGATATCCGCAGCCTGGTGAATTCGCCCTGGCCGGTGACGATCATGGTGCAGGCGTCGTTCCCCTTGTTGGTGAACTGGATGGGGTCCTCCCACACGTTCTTCCTGGTCTCCGGTGCCCCGTTCCCAGGAGCCCTCGCGTTGCCGTTCTCTCCCTGCCCCTCGGCCGCCCAGAGGCAGCAGGCGAGGAGCAGCAGGGTTTTGGTCAGAGTCCACATGGTCGAGCCTGATGCTTGAATGTGACGGAGGGTGAAAGTAGGACTGCACAAGCTGAGGAAGCCTCCTGCTTTATAAGGGCTCTGTGCACAAAGGGGGCATTCAGGTGGGGGGGGCGGGGGGGGTGGGTGGGAGGTTGTCTAAAAGAGGTCTCCTGAAAGAGGGAGGGGGGGCGAAGGAGGGGGGGCAAAGGAGGGGGGGCAAAGCAGGGGGGGCAGTGCCTGCTTCGCTGAGACCATAATTTATGCTTGTCTGGGGACTGTCAATGAAAGCCAGGGGCACATGTGAAACCAATTGGGAGGCTGACATGAAGGTACGGGGCAAAGGGGTTTGGAGAACATTGATGGCCTCACGTTTACCCAGGTGCTGTATAATCGTTGTCTACACTGTAGGCCATGAAATGTTTCATTGATGATTATGCTGAGACAACCGGATAATTCCCCAGACTGGCATTCATTGAAAGACCTTTGGATTTATACCAACGAAGAGTTTATGCAACAGGGTTTTTGGGTTAAGTGTAGTGAACATGTCAAGTCGATGCCTTAACATGCCATCGTTCAAGAACATTCAAGGTTCACTGCCGTTTAAACCTTAGTTGAGGTTTGCAACCCTGCATCACAGCCTATAATTTCCATCCAAACATAAACACAATCGCATTCTCAAACTGTGAATGTGGGCAAACTTAGGGGGAAATGGACTCTTCCAACACACAAACAAACACAGATGCTGGTGGGGGGTGGGGAAAGGCTCATTTAGAATGTAACACAGGAAGTAATTATCGTGCCAATTTAGCGTGAACCAGAATAGCTGGTAACATAGCTGGCAGGGTCAGGACAACAGCCTGTGTGGAGCATGGGTGTGCTGCAGGACCGGGAGGAGGAGGAAGGAGGGGGGGTTCACACGTGCTTTATTTTCATAGCAATCAATCCTGCCGAGGAATAAAGAGGTCCTTGTGAGTGATGCGGGACCCGCTATGTAAACACCCCGAAGCAGGTTAGCTCTGCTGGTTGGAATCAAAGGATTCGTACTCCGTGACCACAAGCCGAATGAAGGTCTGCATGTCAGCTGAAAACGCGGGGCTGCTATACGTTAACGCCCTGAATCGATCGCCACAGACGGCCAGAGGAGCGATGAGGCTGTGAGCGAAGAACCTCGTAATTGTCTCATCTGGTAGAGGATGCGACTACCGAGGAAGGGGGTTGCAGGTTCGAATCCCCCCCTGCCTGTACGTAACGTTGGATGAAAGCGTCCTGTGCTGAACAAACACATTATTGTCATGTGATGATATAGGTGTTCCATTCCTCCTCTTCCCAAGACACACGTATCTATTTGCACGTTAGGGGCGAGGAAACGTGTTTTCGGAGGCCTTGTGGTTTCGAGGATGGATGTTTGAGTTAAACATGCCTGCAGAACGACTGGGGAAAACCGGTTGCCCAGCCAGCAGAAAAAGCTAAAATACCCCAGTACAGTATGTTCTACCCAATAATGACAACATTACATAAGACTGAGGTCTTATGTAAAATATGGAAGGTGCCTATATCATGATAAATGTTCGGGAACATGTGTGGATGCCAGTTATTACGTGAGAACAAAACCATGCAATCCTAAAAAAGGAGCTGCTTCTCTGAAATATATCACTTTTGATAAACATGGAGCACCACTGCCTGTGAAAGAGTTGCGAAAGAAATCAAAAACATGAATAAAGAATCCAAGGAGTTAAATCGAAACTGGTAAGAGTTTATTCACAATTTTGTACACTTGTAGTTAGTCACCATCCAAGGATGCTCTCCTACGACACAGCAGATAGAGCAGTGCCCTGGGGAACTCCACACCGTCTGATGTTAAACAGTTCATCTTTCCAGGTGTGCTCCAGCTGTCAGGTGAGGTGTCACATGGTTCAAGGTGAGCAGTTTGCAGACGTGTATCTCTGTGAGAGTCGTTGTGAAGCACATCAACACTGAAAGTGTCAGTGGAGCGGACCGGGTTATACAAACCAAAATCCTCTTGCTTTACTCTATAAAGCCCCAATTAGGATTTGGGCTACTTTCTTTTGATTGACAGCACATGCGGTTCTCTGGTTAAGTCGTCTATTTCATTTATTAATTTCTATGCAAACAGCAGGGAAAGAACATCATGTCTGTAAACAAGTAACAGATGGTGATAGTATTTGAATGGATTTTACAAGTTCAGCACGGCCTAGACCAGCCGTTCCGCCTCACACAATTAACAATACACCTCTTATATACAAATACCCCCCACAATACATTCATCCATTCCATACTTCACAGATTCAGATGCATCAATGTTGTAGCTATTTTGGGATAATAAAAAGAAATTAAAAACAACTTTGAAGCAACATGTTATGCTTATGACCCAACTATAACCTGAGAACTACAGTAAAAATGAAATTTGGCTTCACATAGCAGTTCTCCACTTCTTGCGTCTGAACTCTACAATAGCCCCCAAAAATATCGATTAACATGCCGTGTTAGTAGTCAACATGGTAGCTTGCATGACTGTTAATCAACAAAAAATCAACTAAGCAGTGTTATATACTCCTGATATTTGTGCCGGGGTGTATAAAGGTTAAACTAGTTACACACCTCCCAGGATGGATGCCAGACAACATGCTGTAGCGGAAGACAGTCGGCTTTAACCCTTTGTGTTATCTTCGGGTCATTCTGACCCATCAGTCATTGTGACCCACCGTCGTATTGCGACAAATTTACCGCGTACAAAAACAAAGTGAAGCATTTTCTTTTAACCGTTGGGCTGTCTCAGACCCCCCATATTGCGAAGGTTAAAAGAACATTTTTATTTGTTTTTGTATTGGGTAAAATTGGGTAAACACAACGATGGTTCGTTATGAACCTTTGGGTCATGTGACCCGAAGGCAGCAGAAGGGTTAAAGGCTGCCTGATGTTCTTCCAGTGTGCTTCAAACTACAGCATCGTTGATCACAACCTCTGACTGTCTGTTGCAAACATACAAACGTCGAGCAATATTGTTCTCACGCCACCCATTTTTTTCTGATCTTTTTTCCGTTCCCATGGTACGAACCAAACAGGTATTTCCTCAAAGTCATTACGAATCTTTGCAAAGAGCAAAAAATAGCTTTTTAGCAGCTCCACACAACGTTACAAAGATGTTTCAGCTAGAATTTACAAAACACTAAGAAGTACAAAAGTTTTTTTTTTTTTTTCTTTTTATGTATGTTTTAAGCAACAACAGCTGTGTAAATGATGCCTATGTCCTCCATGTGAACTTGGCCCCTGCTTGCTGTGAGAGGCATACGGATGCAGGTGTTGAGGACTGGAGTGGTTCTGAGAGGCCTTCTGTACTCAGGAAATAAGGGAGCGATGGCTGGTAACGACACTGTCCCGACAGGGCGCCTCTCTGAGATCGAGCTGGTTATGTTCAGAGGACGCGGGGAGTTGGAGAAGGTGGAGGAGGTGGAGAAGGTGGAGGAGGTGGAGAAGGTGGAGTTGGAGAAGGTGGAGGAGGTGGAGAAGGTGGAGTTGGAGAAGGAGGTGGAGAAGGTGGAGGTGGAGAAGGTGGAGTTGGAGAAGGTGGAGGAGGTGGAGAAGGTGGAGTTGGAGAAGGTGGAGGAGGTGGAGGTGGAGGAGTTGGAGAAGGTGGAGGTGGAGAAGGTGGAGGAGGTGGAGGAGGGCCGGGGGTGCGCAGACCAGACGCATCAGATTCTCATTTGGGTTTCTTCAGTAGCAAAGACCTCTTTTTATTGAGAGCTTTGTCTTTTCCAAGGGCAGGGTATGGATATCCTAAAGGAAAAGACAACACTGCTCTCAATGATACGGTTTGGTAGCGGTAGGTCAATGTATAATAATAATTTATAATTGGAAAATTGTAGATAACATCTCAACTTACAATCCAATGTTTCAGTTTTCGATGGCACTGTAGGGAAATGACAAGACATCTGAATGAGTAAAATCCTTTTTTCAAAAAAAAAATTCTTTCATTTGTAGATAATCCAAAGGCTATTTCTGATTCTTTTGTAAGGAGGAAATGTGCAAGTTGTCAACGAAGAGCAAGAAGGACTTTAGTCAGCTGTGTAGTATGTCAATAGTGGTGGCAAACGCACACATGACGCCTGGTCTACAGTAAGTTTACAGAGCAGTTATAAGTGGTTAGACACAAATACCATCAAACCATTTAAAGTTTATTACTGATTCCAAAAACAGCAATCCTCACCATGAGGGTTTTTCTGCAAAGTCACTGCAAGCAGACAAGCGCTAAAACAAGCTGTGAAAAGAAGAGGAGTAGGAGGAGAAAGAGAGAGAGACACGGAGTCAGACAGCAGACACCGAGAGGCGAGGCAGTGCGAAAGCTGTGATGGGTTTAGGACGCGCTGACGGCAGACAAACAGGAAGCTGACGTTTTAGGACAGGCTCGACGGACAGACAAAACAGGAAGTTGAGATGAGAGCTGTGTGAGGAGAGGAGGAAGGATAAGCGCTGCGGGGGTTTCGGAGCAGAGCGGAGCCCCGGCGGGCGGGGTGTTCTCAGTACCTTTCCGGGCGGGAAAATCCGTCACTTTCACCAGTCGATGTGCCGGGGGGGGGCGGATGCCCGTGGAAACCTAGTCATAGTGTCATAGGCAGGGAGGCTAGTGGCACAGGACACAGAGGGGGCAACATCAACGCCAGGCAAAACGAGACTGACAAGATGCAGGTTTTTGTTGTAAGGACCCTTGCCTTCCCTCTACCTCAAGTGTGTCTCTTGACGAGAGTTTGGCAGGCTGTGTCTTTCCCAAACCACAGAGAGCAAATCACTTCTTTGACACTTAGAGAGTGTCTTACACACTTGGTGTGTCTTGGGCCATATGGAGATGGCACGATGACATGGTGAAGGGTGTTAGGCCTCACTTTGGAACCAGCCTGGACCTGACCGACAGACAAGCATAGGTCTGTCCGGTACGACTGACTGACTACCTTCAGATCCAGAATTTGTTTAGTCATTGATGAAGCGAAGTCATGGGGAATTTGAGTCTGCTATGATACGGACGAGATTAGGAAGTCCCAGTTTAGTCTGAGTTTTCCATTCTTTGGTGATGCTCTCTGTGTTTTGGGCACTGTTGCAGTAAGCGTCTTCAGCTGTCCAAAGACATGCCTGTCTATAAATAAACGGTATCTGAAACCCATGCAGTTAGGAGTGTTAGGCACTGCCCTCGGAGGCAGCCTTTTTAGTGACACACCAAAAGCAGCCATGCTTGCCTGTCTTTGAACAAAATGATCAGGTGTATATTCACCGGGGTTTGAGGTACTCTACGGCAGAGGAAACATGCAGAGAGAACACGTGATTCAGAGCATGCCGGTGGGTTAGTAGAATCCTCTCAAGACATCATGCATTTCACACAACCCTCCACCACCCACAAACACCACCTCCTCCTCCACCCACAAACACCACCTCCTCCTCCACCCACTAACACCAGCATGACCCTCCTCCGCCCGCAAACACCAGCACGACAGTGGAAAGGCCTGGAAGCTAGCATGTGACCATCCACACAGAGCGGGAAAAGGAAGGACCCCAGTGGACCTCCAGGGCCAAGACCTCCAGGGCCAAGACCTCCAGGGCATGCACTGTGTCTCAGACACCTACACCCCCCTCCTGACTATCACCCCACCCCCCCCCCCAGACGCTTAGCCAACCCCCTCATCCAACCATGCATGCAAAGGGTTTTTTCTTTTTATCTTATTTTTACCTTGTCATTACTGGGTTATGGACACCTTGCAAACGGTCATTATGATAACCATTATTACCTATTTCCATACTGAAACAAAACATTGCATACACAATAAAAAAAAATTATGAAAAGGATAATGGTATGTGAGACATGGCATGCTATCAACCCCCGTAATTAAAAAAAACTTAGATTTTTTTTTTCTAAATAGGAAAAACGTTATACATACAAACATCATAGCTAAGCCTTATACGGACGAAAAGTGTTATATAATGTAGAAGTAGGAACCGTAGCGTTTTACGTTTTTACACCGTAACTTACAAAAACAGAGGTGGACTTCAGCTTTTGTAAGGTAACGATTGAAAGAGCCCTTAATTAGCAATGAGGGGCACTTATTAAAGAAATCACACGCACAGGGAAGCCCACACGTCCAATACTGGAGCACGTCAAGAAAAAAAAAGAAGCTAAAAACCAGCACCAAGAATTTGTCAATAAAATCTATGTACAAAGACCCACAGAAAAGGTGAGTGTGTGAGCACTGTAGTACACAGGAAGAGGATAGGAAAGGTAAAACCGGTAAAATGAATCTTACGTTTTCATAGGAATTGTCTCAATGCTACAAAGATACCAAAAAAAACAAAAACGTACAGACGTTAATGGTGAGGCACCAGAAGATGCAGGTAAAACAGTTCTGGTCACATGACAACTGGTGTCAACGACCAAGACACTTGGTGACTTGTGTATCGCATTTGTCTACATCTGTAAGTGCTCAGGCAAGGCGAGGGTAACGGCAAGATGCATTAAAACATATGAATGTGAATATTATCCTAATATTCAGAAATGTTTCTTTTTTTAATAAAGTGCAAAGTGCTTGACAGATCCATGAAAAAAATAAAAAAGAAGGAAGGTTGAAAAGATGGAAATAGGGGAATGGTTATCACAAAGTAAAATGCCAAGTCCCAGAAACAGAGGAACTGCAAGAAAGGAAGAGAGGAAGAGAGAGATGAAGAGAGAGAGAGGAAGAGAGAAAAGGCAGAAGTTACTTTTCCTAATAATTACTATAGCCCTAGTAGTTACTACTATAGTAAGATATCATTATTGGGAGGCAAATGGTTAACCAGAAAAGTAATACACATACAAATAACCAAGGAAATCAACTGAAACTAAAACAGACAAATCCATGTTTACATGTTCCAGTACTAGAATAACCATACTCCAGAACATTATTCGGTCGGTGTGGCATTTCAAACTTCACATTTTTGTACTTTGTACTCCACTACATACAAGTATGTCGCGGTGGAGCCACAAAAGTACAAAAGTAGGATGTGGTAAATACCAGGGCATCGCCACATAAACGTCTGCTGTCGCCACTGGAAGAGAGATACTCACTCGTCGTAAACGTCCTCGGTGTCCATCCTGCGGTAGAACTTGGACAGCTTGACTGAGAGGATCATGCTGGGCAGCAGGAACAGGCAGCTGCAGCCCAGGCCAAACCAGAACGCGTTCTACGACACAAACACACAACACATGCTGATCAACATCTCAGGATAGTTGTGTCGGTTCTGTCGTGACGACCTATTGAGGGGTTGTTTTCGCATTTGCACAGGTGTTGGCGTAGCTTAGTGGTTAGAGTGTTGAACTGAAGATCAGGAGGTTGAAGGTTCAAGCCCTCCCCTGTGTTTTGCTTTGCAGAAAACCGTCTGCTAAATGAACACGTCAGTACTATTTTTTATGGAAAAGGTGTTCCAACCCAACATATTGGCACTGGTACAAGCGGCAAGTCTTTAGGTTCTCTGTATAATATGGCCATTTTTACAAGCATGTCAACACTGTGGATACTATGGATCTAAACCATATACTCTATATGAATTGTCAGCTTGTTTGTTAAGGACAGAATACTCCAGAGTTCCTGAGTCTTAAAGGACACAGTAATCCCAGCTAATACATACATGCATGCGCACACACACACACACACACACACACACACACACACAAGTTCTGTTGGTTCAACATCTCTCCGTTTGTGGAATGTTGTTGTCTTCATTACGCCTCACTGGTCGGCCTCCTCACGTCCCCCCCACAGGACTCCCCAGCTGATGGTTCCCGTAACAAAAAACACAAAATAAAAGGAGTAGAGGCTAAACGGTGGGGTGGTGGGGAGTGGAAGAGGGGGGGGGGGGGGGGGCTCAGAGGTAGCACCTTTAGCCCAGGAACAGCAGTAAAACTACCCATCCACCCAGAAACTTCCTGTTCTCTGTCTAAGTCCATTAGCCTCTGGGGCAAGCTATCGGGGCTCCAGGGTGCCCTGGGTCGTATTCTCCGTATCATTAGCAGGTTTGGAGGCTTCCTGTGGCAGCCGAGGGCTGGTAACAGGCCTCATGCCGGCAGGACAGACGGGCAGATGGTGGATTATGTAAGCCTGGTTTTGATTTCCTGTTTCCTACCTCTTCCTCGGCTGGTTTCTGAGGCCCTGTGAGCTCTAATCATGTGCTGGATTCCTGAGCCCGACTCAGACTCGGTTGGGGGTGAAGTGTGTGTGTGCGGGGGCATGTTGAGGGGTAGACAGGGCCCCATTTGTCCGTGGGGCAACGTGGAGGGTCATTGCCTCCCCCCTCCCTCCATCAACTGAACCACAGTGACGACACACACACACAAGTGCACACATACACTACACAAGTGCATGCACAGACGCACAAGCGCATGTAAACACACACACACACACACACACACACACACACACACAATCGCACACACACACCAGAGCTTGGCTCTTAAGGTTGAACATATCAAGCCACCAGTGGCAGCAGGTCCACAGGCAGCTCTTTATGCAGATGTGTGTGGTGGGTTTGGAGGGAACACTGGGGTCTGTGTGGGCCCATGTCAGTAGGATGTACTGTGTGTGTGTGATCCAGTTCAGGTTCTTGCACAGCAGAGCACATGACTGTGAATGTCCTGTACCAGTCCTGTACGGTACATACAGTACATGTGAACCCCCTCTGGAGACAGACCCCCCCCCCACACACACACACACACAACCACCCAATGACATTGCTTATAAAAAAGGGCTATACAAATAAAGTTGGATTTGATTTGAACACCTCCACCCACTTCCTGAATTCCCCAATTCCCAGCCCACCTCCCCCCCCCACACTCCACATCACCCCCTCTCCCCGAACACTCCACACCACCCCCTCTACCCCCACACTCCACATCACCTGCTCTCCCCCCTCATCACCCTCTACCCCCACATCACCCCCTCTCCCCCAACACTCCACATCACCCCCTCTCCCCCCACACTCCACATCACCCCCTCTCCCCCAACACTCCACACCACCCCCTCTCCCCCCACACTCCACATCCACCCCTCTCCCCCTGGCCAGCGTGGGTCCCAGGGTCTGGGTGGTGAGAGCTAGCGACAGCCCTGTGTGTTGTTACCATGGAGTCCAGCAGGACGCCGCAGGCGATGATCTCCACTGTGTCCACAACGTTGCTGAAGGGCTTGCAGCCCGCCACCTCCATGGCCAGCTGGAGGGGACAGAGGAGGGGGACAGAGGGGGGGACAGAGGAGTGGACAGAGGGGGGGACAGAGGGGGGACAGTGGGGGGGACAGATTCTATTATTATATTGTAGGAATGTCTCTTGTGCTTAGACCAGGATGAAAGCTGTCGGTACTATATATGGCATATTATACAGACTTGATCTACAAAGTACCATGAACACACACCATTAGTAAATCCTTCAATTTAAAATGTCAAAGGATATTACAGCAAGACTATCTATGTTGTAGAAGTCTCAGAAAAACGTGTGGTGTACGATACTTGAGTCTCTTTCGTTGTTTCCTCAGCTATTTCAGGATTCATATTTCGCTATTCGTTTTATAGCTGTTTATATTGCACCTGTCAACCTTGGCACAAGCCAAGAATGCTTTCATCCATCTCCTTTTAACTTTCAGAGCTCTGGAAGAGGTTCTGTTTTTATGTTGTTTTGCTGGAGGCAGAGAATCCACAGAGAGAATTTCTAAGGTTTCTTGTTTTTTCCCCCCCCTTCTGCTGTACTATTTTCAGATATAAAAAAACAAAACAATTCCACAACACTGAAAGCTCCAGCTAAACCAGGCCGGTATGTCACAACATAACATTTAGCCTCTAAAGCATCATAAGTCCACAACAAAAGCCTTTAGAAATTAGAGGAATTGAAACATGACTACTTACCGAAGCCTTGACCCACTCTATGTACTGACTGAAGTAGCCTACAATGACGTCCTTGTATTTCTCTGTTTCCTAAGAAAGAAGCATATAACTGAGTTAATTCGAGAACTTAAAGAAGAGTTAAAAATGTAAAGCTAACAGTGACAGAGAAGACTTTGTTTAATCACCTCATTGACAATATGTGTTGCATTCTGGGAGATGAGATATTGGGCTGCTTCAATGGCTGACAGCACAACGGTGATTTTGTTCTGGACAAGAGAACAGGCATCATGAGTATTAGTTGGAATATAAGGATATGCAGCCATAATACATTTAGTCATTTAGCAGACGCTCTTATCCAGAGCGACTTACAGTAAGTACAGGGACATTCCCCCCGAGGCAAGTAGGGTGAAGTGCCTTGCCCAAGGAAACAACGTCATTTGGTACAGCCAGGAATCGAACCGGTAACCTTCAGATTACGAGTCCGACTCCCTAACCGCTCAGCCACCTGACTCCCAGTAGTAGTTAGTATATACTGTATACTAACTACTACTGCTATTAACTACTATCACTACTAGTCCTTTAGGTGAGCATGTGGAGCTGTGGAGAGCTTACCGGCAGGTCAGAGGCAGTCCTCTCTAGCAGCCTGATACTCTGGTTCAACGAAGTCTTTAAGGGACATGAACAGCAGACATTAACAACAGAAAGGTCAAGGGTCAGACACAGGGTCATGCTGACACTCGAAACACACTTCTGTGAAACACCAGGGGGAACCAGGGGCCACGGAGGGTTGACAGAACATGTTCTGCTAGTATGTGGAAAAAGAATGTTTGTGTCTAAACTGATGTGGATTACAACTGACTGAAACTAAGTGGCGAAACATTTAACTTCTAAACAAACACAGCTGATCAGCTCTAAAAAATATTTTGCGCTTGGAATTTTGGAAAAGTGTTTTTGTAATATCCATAATAAATCCATAATATATAAGAATACCAAATATATTCCAAACATTAAAATACACTTAGAGACCCAATATTACATAATTCTAACATTACTCAATTTATATTTATTATTGGTGTAGGTTAATTTCATCACATGCAGTTGAACATGCAAATGCATCTGCCAGACATCTGTGGTATTACATCCTGATTAGCCAGTTATCCCAATAACCCCCAGGTCCCAAAGAGGGATTATACATGGCCCGAAACAACCCTCATCAACACAACACAGACACCTCACAGCACATGTAAACCTCCCCTTTAGGACCAGATCAGCACATCTCCTTAGTCAGGCTTCCATCAGTGAGCTATAAAAGGTTAAGACAGTCGTGCAGGAACTGCAATCACAAGCAACACGCGTGTAACGATTCAGATCTATCATCACTGTCATTCGACGTGATAAGTAAACAAGCACGGATTACGGGCGGAGGAAAGGTGTTTCCTGGTCACTACAGACACACTTGCTTACCCTCGCCCTAACATATTTCTGGACAGCCGTTAATTGAGGTAGAAAGCGTAAAGAGAAATAGAGAAAAACAGGTGAGAAATTGTAGCGAGAGAGATTGACAGAACTTGACTGCAGTACACGAAGAAGCCACAGTGTTAAACGGGGGCGCTGTTTCAGGACATAGCAGCACCGCGACAGTGGAAGTGACAGGAACATTCGGGACTCTGGGATGACAAACTGTTAATGTGTGTGCAACTGAACACGTCCTGGATATCTTCCAGTAGTGTTGTCTTACATCTCGTCACTCATCATCATCCTATACTAAAAGCACTGTAAAGGTACTGGTAGAGGTAAAGGCACTGAGACGTCAGCAGACTGAAAGACCTGCTGTACTGTTGTTTGTAAAAAAGGGCTGTGAAAATAAAGTTTGATTAGATTTTTTACATTTACATTTAGTCATTTAGCAGACGCTCTTATCCAGAGCGACTTACAGTAAGTACAGGGACATTCTCCCCCGAAGCAAGTAGGGTGAAGTGCCTTGCCCAAGGACACAACGTCATTTGGCACGGCTGGGAATCGAACTGGCAACCTTCAGATTACTAGCCCGACTCCCTCCCTTTTACATCCTCTGATCCTAGTCTAGCATGTCACCAACATACCATTTCCCAGCTTCTCTCACCACTTAACCAGTAGGCTACAGTCATAACATCAGTCCTGACTAGTCGAGAACAGATGGGTCCACTGATGGATTGGCTGTATTGAAAAGATGCTTTGAAATGAAGAGAATAGGGCATTGATTACCATGGCCTGCTCCATAGGAAGCACGTGCTGACTGTGAAGCTGGCGGAGAGTGTTGGCGTGGCGCTTTATAGAAGTCTGCAGAAGACCCCTGGGCTGGAGACACACACACACACACACATTTGAGAACAGAATATATGTTTCAACGCACTGAGGCTCAGTTTCACAGACATGGATTAATCCTAGACCTCGGCTAAAAACTCTTCTTTTTTTTCACAATTTAGATTTTAAAAGAATTTCTCTTTTAGTTTAGGACTAGGCTTACTCTATGTCTGGCTGTAAATGAACATATCTCAGCATATAGTTGATTAACATGCCACCTCATTCATCGGGTGGGGGAGGCCTGGGAGGGGGAGGAACAGGGAAGAGCAGGGGGTTGAGGGGGAGCACCAGGGGAGCACCGGGGGAGAGAGGGGGAGAGAGGGGGGACACCAGGGAAGAGCGGGGGGGTTGAGGGGGGACACCAGGGGAGAGTGGGGGGGTTGAGGGGGACACCAGGGGAGAGCGGGGGGGTTGAGGGGGGACACCAGGGTGAGAGCGGGGGGGGTTGAGGGGGGACACCAGGGGAGAGAGGGGGAGAGAGGGGGAGAGAGGGGGGACACCAGGGGAGAGAGGGGGAGAGAGGGGGGACACCAGGGGAGAGAGGGGGAGAGAGGGGGGAGGGGTGCCTAAGGAGTGATGGACAAACTCCACAACAGAGCCCCACTCTGAGCAACCTGGAGCCTGAGCACCAGGGCCCAAGGACCCCCGCACCGGACCCAGCCCAGAGCTGGGGCATGAATAGGGGGCTTGTATCAGCCCCCAGCCCTCTAAGGGCCCGGGGGCGAGAGCGTTCTGACTGCTCCCAGAGACTGGCCCAGTGTTCAGGCCAGGCCGTTAGACACAGGACACGCGGAGTGGGCTCCACAGTTTGAGCCTGAGTGCTGTACCTGCTCAGTCCTGGATTAAGCGGTGAGTGAACGCTAAATCAAATCAAGCACTGGGGGGCTGGGGCACTGAGGAGGCGTTGTGTGGGAGCTGGGAGCAGGGGGTTTATGTTTGGGTAGAAGCGTTGATACGAGCTGGTGAAGAGGCTCTTCTTACCATCAGGTCGGTCTGGGCGTCCAGCTCGTTGGCGTAGGAAAGTAGATCCACCAGGGTCACGCCCTTATTCACCTGGAGATGAGAAGACACACACAGACATCACACACACCACCAAGATACACACAGACATATCACAACACACACACCACCAAGATACACACAGACATCAAAACACACACACCACCAAGACACACACAGACATCACAACACAAACCACCAAGACACACACACACACACCACCAAGATACACACACCACCAAGACACACACACACCACCAAGATACACACACCACCAAGATACACACACACACACACACACCAACCATACATCATGGCAAACCATCAAGACACCCATCCCCAACAGAAACAACCTCTGTCATCGACTGCTCAGTAAGCTGCTATGCAGCCATGATATTTTCTTTGGGAGACTCAATGTTCAGACTGACTCAAGCTTCTTTAGATTGTACTTAAACCGCGGGACGAGACATGTACAGCTTAAGCAAGCAAAGCTAATAATATATAAGGAACACGCAGTCTATGTCGGGCCTGTCTTCTTTGCTTTGGCAGAGGAAGCGTTTGCTATCGTATGGTGCAGCACTGTGGTGCTCTGTAGGGAGATAAGACATGGTGTGTAAGCATGGTGCCTGGGGTATGTCACTGGAAAGGCTTGTTCCTGGACCACTGTATGTAACTTCTGGAAAGGAAATGAGAGGATCAGCCTATAGCAAACATATAGTGTGTGTTTGTGAGTGTGTGTCTGTGGTGTGTGTCAGGTGTCAGGGTGTGTGTAGCTACTCCATATAGTGTGTGTTTGTGAGTGTGTGTGTGTGTCAGGGTGTGTGTAGCTACCTCCATATAGTGTGTGTTGTGAGTGTGTGTCTGTGTGTGTGTGTCAGGTGTCAGGGTGTGTGTAGCTACCTCCATATAGTGTGTGTTTGTGAGTGTGTGTGTGTGTGTGTCAGGGTGTGTGTAGCTACCTCCATATGAGTGTGTGTTTGTGAGTGTGTCTGTGTGGGTGTGTGTGTCTACCTCCTCCAGGTACGCAGCATAGTTGATGTCTCCCACGCCCGTCTCAACGAACCCCAGCAGGTTCTGCCTCCCCTCGGGCTCCAGCAGGACGATGTCCCGCAGGTCCACCTTCACGCTGTCAAACATGCGCGACACATCCTTGGTGTACTGGGGGCAAGACAGGGACCACGATTAGTTTTCCAACCGAAGGAAACCCCAGAACCAGGGCTGATCGTTGAACATGTAAGACCTTCTTCGTAAGACCACGTGAAAAGAGTCTTTTTGTTTACGCCGAAAGCATTTCCCCGAAGAAAACGATATTTTGAATCGGTTATGAGACAATAAAACTAGAGCAGGAACAAAACAGACCAGGGCTCGAAACAAACTTGTTTACATATTGGCTAAGATAGTTATGTAACCACAACATTCTGGCTATAGATGCCCTAGTAAGACGCCACAGACCAGATCTAACCGACGTGGCTGACCCTGGCAGCATAAACTGTATGTTCAATCCTCAGTGGATTCTTAGTTTGCCCCGAGATCACCTAGGCAACACTATTCAGACTCACAAAGTACAGATTAGTCGTCCTGTTTCAGGCCCTCGTGTCTCTCCAACTTGAAAAGCGACGAGGGGGATTCTCCCCCCCCCCCCCCCGGCCATCACAGACACACCACGACCAAAACACCTCATTGAAAACTAAGTGAACATCCAATGAATGATCATTTCCGTGCTAAAACACTCTCATCCCATCCGCATTTTGCAGTTTGTGATGCGATGTAGAGTGATTAAGTAAACCGCATCAAGTAAATTGGTTTGTGGAAGAAAAAAAAAAGCAATCTTCAAACATTGCCATCTTTACTTAGTTATATATATAACAGAGGAGAGCTAATCTTGCCAGCTGGCAGGTTAGCACTACACAGCCTTCATGCTTTAAGGATAGGGCTGGCATGGAGTAACAAAGTCCAGTGATATAAGCTGAGGTAAGAGTGAAGGAAAGCTAACGCTACCACTAGCCCCCTCTTTATCTTTATAGCAGCTGGAACTATTTCATGCTAATTAATCCCTACTGGCAAGATAAGAATGAATTAGTAATTAAGACATACATTTGTGAGAGAGAGAGAGTGAATGTGACTTTATAAACCATCAGGGTTGAATGGTGTGGGTGTGCTAATCTGAGGGAATACTGACCATAGTAGAGTTTAGGAAGGTGGTGATGTTGAAGACTTTATCCAAGCGCATTGCAGAGTAAATACCTTTGCTCTCCTTACAATTACTGAGGGAGACAGAGAGAGGGAGACAGAGAGAGGGAGACAGAGAGAGGGAGACAGAGAGAGGGAGACAGAGAGAGGGAGACAGAGAGAGAGAGGGAGACAGGGAGACAGAGAGAGAGGGAGACAGAGAGAGGGAGACAGAGACAGGGAGACAGAGAGAGAGGGAGACAGAGAGAGGGAGACAGAGAGAGGGAGACAGGGAGAGGGAGACAGAGAGAGGGAGACAGAGAGAGGGAGACAGAGAGAGGGAGACAGAGAGAGGGAGACAGAGAGAGGGAGACAGAGAGAGGGACACAGAGAGACAGAGAGAGGGACACAGAGAGAGGGAGACAGAGAGAGGGAGACAGAGAGAGGGAGACAGAGAGAGGGAGACAGAGAGAGGGAGACAGAGAGAGGGAGACAGAGAGAGGGAGACAGAGAGAGGGACACAGAGAGAGGGAGACAGAGAGAGAGAGGGAGACAGAGAGAGGGAGACAGAGAGAGAGAGGGAGACAGAGAGAGGGAGACAGAGAGAGGGAGACAGAGAGAGGGAGACAGAGAGAGAGAGGGAGACAGAGAGAGGGAGACAGAGAGAGAGAGGGAGACAGAGAGAGGGAGACAGAGAGAGGGAGACAGAGAGAGAGGGAGACAGAGAGAGGGAGACAGAGAGAGGGAGACAGAGAGAGGGAGACAGAGAGAGAGAGGGAGACAGAGAGAGGGAGACAGAGAGAGGGACAGAGAGGGAGACAGAGAGAGGGAGACAGAGAGAGGGAGACAGAGAGAGGGAGACAGAGAGAGAGAGGAGACAGAGAGAGGAGAGGAGACAGAGAGAGGGAGACAGAGAGAGGGAGACAGAGAGAGGGAGACAGAGAGAAGGAGACAGAGAGAAGGAGACAGAGAGAGGGAGACAGAGAGAGGGAGACAGAGAGAGGGAGACAGAGAGAGGGAGACAGAGAGAGAGGGAGACAGAGAGAGGGAGACAGAGAGAGGGAGACAGAGAGAGGGAGACAGAGAGAGAGGGAGACAGAGAGAGGGAGACAGAGAGAAGGAGACAGAGAGAGGGAGACAGAGAGAGGGAGACAGAGAGAGGGAGACAGAGAGAGGGAGACAGAGAGAGGGAGGAGGGAAAGAATGATAGAAAAAGAGGGAGAGAGTTTAAAGAAGCATAAGAACACAGAAAAATACAAGGAGGACAAACATTAGGATTTGTTCTCTTCATTATGTGGATTTTTGCCCATTTTCTCTGCTGCCACCCAGTGAGTAAAGCAGGACCGTCCAGACAGAAACTGTATCTCTCTCTGCTCACGGCCACTTACCAGTCTCACACTGCTAACTTTCCTTTGAGTCACACTTTATCAATCCCACAGGCCTATAGCTCTCGACGTAATCACATTACAAGCACACAGACAGCCAGGGGCTGTGCAGTAAGGCTGAAGGAGTTGTTCCAGAGTGTTTCCTCTGGAATATCTCAGTGTTTGCTGATAGATGAACTGAGAAATGCTTTGGCAATTTGACTCTATTAGGAAATAAGAGGATAGCCTCACATTGCTCGGAAAGCAGATATGGCTGTTTAACTCTGTGGATGATGAAAGCTTCTGAAATCAGAGAGAAACTGAGCGAGCGAGCGAGAGAGAGAGAGAGAGAGAGAGAGAGAGAGAGAGAGAGAGAGAGAGAGAGAGAGAGAGAGAGAGAGAGAGAGAGAGAGAGAGAGAGGGAGGGGTGAGTGAAAAGGAAGGGATAGCTACTAATGTGCTAAATCTCTCTCCTTCCCAGATACTGGATCTTCATTAGAAGCAGATATGAGTCACATTACAGGTCGCCAGCATCCCTCCCCAGTCCTGCTGAGTTTCCATCAGTCCTTATCAACTTAAACAGGGTGGCGAGGCAGGAGACAAAACTGTAATATTCAGTTAATGCTGCACGCCATTCATCCTGTTGGATAATGAAGTAGACATGTTGGGACTAAAACGGCACTAGAACTTCAAAACTAGATCCTGGGTTCATATCCAGCCCAGGCGGTTTCCCACATATCCCGCTTCTCTCTTTCACCCATACGTGTCTTATCTCTCTTCACCATCTCTGTCCCAACAGTATTAAGTGGTTTCTCTCCTGGGGTGGGGTGGGGTGGGGGGTGTACCTGTAGAGACTCTCCACCGTCAGGTCCAGATCTGAGTCGTTGTACATGTACCCTGGGATGAAGTTCCTCCAGTCCTGGTTCACCAGGTAGGGGGTGTCCAGCACCTGCACCACAACACACCCATCACTCCATCTGATGCCCTCATACCCGCACGGGCAGTTAGCTCAACAACATGCTGATTATTCCATCTGGTGCTGCTGAATGTATACATGTGGTTTAGCCCAGCTGGCCTCAGCTGGCAGCAGAGGTGGTTAGAGGAGCGGGGCTGACCTTGAACAGCTGCTTGGTGTGGAAGGGCTCACACAGAAGCTTCTCTGAGTTCCCCCCCACCAGGAAGGAGGCCGTCACCACTCCCATGAGCACCCAGGAGAACAGGAAACTGAAGCCAACACCCCTGGACACACACACGCACACACACACACCTCAGTCAACATGTCTGCTATACACACGTACACAAAGACAGACAGAAAGGACTCACACACAGACAGGCAGACAGGCAGACTGACACACACACAGACACACACACAGAGACACAACACACACACAGCCTCCTCACGCCATGAGCAGCGTTCCTCCTGTGTTGGAGATGCAGCCCCGCGTGGTGGGCGAGGCGTGCTTGTCGTATCCCAGGGTGCCGCACAGCAGCCCCAGGTAGTTGAATGTCAGGACGAGGACCACCATGCAGCACAGCGCAATACAGCAGATCCACCTGCAGGGGGAGCCGTGTGGTCAGATAACTCAACACCCACCTTTAACAGACCCCTGAGAGGTGAGGTGGAGGTGGGAGGGGCGAGGGGAGCATATATAAGGATTGAAATAAAACAATGTAACCTATAGGATGCGAACAGTATTTATCTGGCATAAAACACACTTGCGTAAAACAATATAAAAGGAGTGGGTGACCTGTAGAAGTCCATCTGGTCGACCTCAGGGAAGTAGTCCTCTATCCTGGAGTGTGTGTGGCTGATGAACATGGTGAAGTTGGCCAGGGAACTCTGCACTGGGAACACCTTGGAGAAGCTGGTGATGTTACTGCCTATCCATCCAGCATGCCCCGCACTCCTGAGAGCGGGAGGGAGGAGGAGGGAGGAATAGAAAGGGAGAAAAAGAGAAAGGGGGAGAGAAATAATAATTTAAAAAAAAGAGATGAATCAAATATTATTCCAGAGAATGAATCATTGACTGGTTGACTGATTGGTTGATTCATGGATTGGTTGATTCATGGATTGGTTGATTCATGGATTGGTTGATTCATGGATTGGTTGATTCATGGCTTGGTTGATTCATGGCTTGGCTAATTGCGACTCACTCACCATCTATAATGTTCCTGGTCTGCTCGGTCACCAGACCCGGGGTGTCGTTGAAGGAGGAGTAGCCCTGCACACAGAGAGACAGCAGCATGAGAGAGACAGAGAGAGAGAGTCAGGGAGAGAGAGAGAATATCAGAGAGAGTGTCAGAGAGAGAGAGAGAGAGACAGAGAGAGAGTCAGAGAGAGAGAGAGTCAGGGAGAGTGTCAGAGAGAGAGAGTGTCAGAGAGAGAGAGTCAGGGAGAGAGACAGAGAGAGAATATCAGAGAGAGAGACAGTGTCAGAGAGAGAGAGAGAGAGAGAGAGAGAGAGAGAGAGAGTGTGAGTCGGGGAGAGCCTTACCTTCTGCACTATGTTGCCGAGGTCCGTTCTCAACAGGTCATTTATGCCAGCAAGTTCAAGGTTCACGTCCGCTAACTGAAACACACATCACAAGCTCACACGTCTGTGGGAAGCAGCACAGCGTTCACTAGACTGAGGTACTATTGAAAGAGTATGAAAGAAGTCAAGAAAGAGAGGTAGAATAAGAGAGTTAGAGAAAGAGAGAGAAACAGAAAGAGAGAAAGAAAAAGGAGGTAGAACAAGAGTTAAAGAGAACGAGATAGAGAAAGAACCAGGCTGGCGGCAGCTGTACCCGTGTGAAGTTGGCGCTGATGTGGAGCTGTGCCAGCGAGGCGTTGATGCTGCGGCAGAGCATGGCGCTGGTGGCGTCTCCGTCCTCGTCCTGGCAGCCCGGGTCGGCCAGGGTGCGGGCCAGGGCAGAGCGCACCTGGCTCAGGTTGGCCTGCAGCCTCGCTCCCCCTTCCTGGAGCACCTCCAGAGACACGCTCGCACTCTCCAGAGCCTCCTTAGTGTCCCGCATGGCTGAGGGGGGCGGGGGGAGGAGAAGGAGGGGGGGGGGGGGGAGAGGGAGGGGGGAGGGGCACATGGGCAAGATGAGTGTGTGAGCACACACACCACACAGAAACACACATATGTTCACTGTGCACATACGGTACAACACGCACACACACCTACAGTTACACACATTGGGATTCAGTACAACACAACCACGGTTACAGTTACACACACGGGACACCTGGAAGTGCACAGGAAGAGGAAGTTGCAGGTTAATCAACACGAAGGAGAGGTAGGATTTGGTGAGGTCACACTCTCTCTGGATCAGGAGGATTAATGAAGGTGACATTCAGGGCTTTGATTGGTCCATGGAGAAACAAGGATTGCTAGCCATTGGCCCAACGGGAGAGGGAAAGCACACAGGACCAATCACAAGAGTTACAACCGGGGTCAAGAGGTCAGGGGTTTAGGGGTCACGAGTCACTACCCTTCAGCTGTTACCTTTAATTGCCCTCTCGATTTTAACTTTGTGGCAAAAAGTATAGTGAAAAAGAATGAGGAAGAGAAGGTTTCAGTGTTTTTTCCTAATACATGTAGTTATATATTGTAGTTACATGAATGAAAAGGTCAATAAATACAGTCGTATAAAATAAAGTCGTAAATATGGAAGCCCTATAAATGACACAGTCACATCACCCAGTTCATTGTTAGTCAGATAAAGCCACATATTAAAAACACAGCTGGAGAGCCCAATTCAGGAAGTGACCTCATTTAGTCCTACCTCCAGCCATGTGGAGCGCTCTGTCCAAAGCAGGGCGGACCTCCTTCCCCAACTGGTCGTGTATCCTTCCGCCCAGGAGCGGGCCTACATCTGGGAAAGACAAGCAGGTTTAGAGATGGTCCGGGGTAAACAAAAACATTTCAATCCATTTATGAATAAGTCAGTGCGTCATGTGACCATTGCGAAAGTGGTAACGTATTAGGGTGTAGTTCCCACACAGACAACACAGGTACTGAGTTACAGTGTTGAGATACTGTATGACATTTAGGTCACCGAGGATTGACTTACTGTCTAGGTCGTAGATTACTTTGTTCTTGGCGGTGGTGTATTGTGATATTAGGTAGTCAACTTGCTGCAAAACAACATGAAACAGTGTTACAGATAATGATCCAGGGTGTATGTTCGTGGGAAATAGGGACCCACACCTGCATTCAGTCACACACAAACACACACCCACACCACACCTGCATCCAGTCACACACAAACACACACCCACCTGTACCCAGTCACACACAAACACACACCAACACACACACCTGCATCCAGTCACACACAAACACACACCCACACACGCACCTGCATCCAGTCACACACAAACACACACACCTGTATCCAGTCACACACACACACACACACACACCCAAGGAGAATGCAACTACCGTTGGTGTGTCGTTAGCAAACGTCTGCAGGTCTCTCAGGTTGCTGTTGACCAGCTTCCTCATGTGTTTCAGCTGGGAGCTCAGGTTCTGATTGGCTGCGTACGCACACAGCACCCCGGCCCTGTGGACAGACAGCAGCCAGACACATCAGGGGCCTGGTCCAGAAAGCCAGTGTGCCGAATATGACCTTCTGTCAGGGAAATGCCTGGCTCATTTGTTAAACTCTCTTTAAGGAACAGGCCCCAGCTTGAATACTCAGGGAAGAAAAGCAATCCACATCTCATTAATACTCTGAGGTATATTTATTTATACTCGAGTCCTGTAATTGCTAATCCCAACCAGCAGATGACAGTATCTACCCTGATGCTGCAACAGACACCTGTTAAACTGTAGAGAGCAAGAACACACAGCATCTCACAGCAGAATCCACTCTGGCATCTCACTGAGGAATAATTTACGCAGACCTTCCAAACCTTATCCACTTCGTGGCCCACTTCCAAAGCTCAAATGTTTTTGCCCCCTCCCTATATCACACGTTTTATAACACCACGAGAGCCATACAGTTTGCTTTCACGGATAAATGTATTTGAGCGATCAAGAAAGACAAAGTGTCTATCAGCCCCACAGTAAGCGAGAGGTAACCTGCCTAACTACAACCATTCCTATAGTTCCATATAATCTAACGTTAAATAGAAAACTGCTATAGGCCCCTATTGGCTATATGCGCACACACAGTTACACGTATGTAAAATGTATGTAAATATAGGCCAGGTGTAGAACTTTCCATTAAATTAGAAACGTGACTTTTAATAACCAGAACAGGTTGTTAACATTTAGCTATTGCTCCCTTATTAACCCTACACTTAGATTGTTATCGGTCATTCAAAAAATCATACCCTCATGGATATGTCTCCCGTTTCCAGATTTTTGTTAGAAACTGAGAAAGACATGTTACATTACCCATAGGGAACAAATATGACAGACCAATTAGTCTATATGTTAAAATGAACGACTAGCAAGCAAGCTGACAATCATATAAATGAGTACATTATAATGTAGCTAAAAATTGTTAGCTAGCTAGCCTAGCTAACGTTACTGCTCAAATACGGTAGCTAGATAGCTAGCTACAGAGAGCTAGCGTTAGCTACTTTTACTGTGTGAGTTAGATAAACCTTACCTTTGTAATTGTCGAAAAATACAATTTGAACTATTTTTCCCTTATGCTTGAAGGGCAGCAACATAGAACCCAGTGTACATCGTTAATTGTCCTTTTGGGAAGATAACCCGAACTCCTCCTAAAAACGCATTTGTGTGCAAGGACTAACGTGACTGCTAGCTACCACTACCAGAAGTTGTTGACTTGGCTTGTGCAATGCGGAAGTGATGCGTGCATATATGGGCGTATGTAGGTTCCCGCGGAAATGTCAGTTGGGCTACCGTGACCGTTTCGGTCATGATGAATTTAAGGCAAAATGTATTTTTAAAATTAGTAAGACTTTTAAAAGTAATTCACCAGTATATATCAATATTTTTCATATTTATTCATTTTTCATATTTTCATTGGTGTGGCGGCCAGTCTGAATCAGATGTCTTTCTGACAGTGATTTCACTCAATAGACACAGCATGAGGACCGTTACTAGGGTTGAATTTGGTGATGAATTTTGGCTCTGGAGGAGCGAAAAATATGTGAGAAATACAAGCAAAACACGTCCCTGAATAACTTACTAGACAAAATGAACTTCCACTTCAAACAGTTGAAGGTGGCATGTTGCATGGCCTGATTAGAGGTACATCAAGGTAAACCCAGCTTGGGTATTAGGATTTTTTCGATGACTCATCCTGTCCCAGGTGAATACTACTTCCTCCTCTACTAAGTCAAGGCTGAAGTGTGCGTGTGCAAGAGAGAAGGATCTTCCAACTCCCAGAATTATGACTGGATGCTCAAAGTAGGTTGATGTCCAACTACCATGTTTTGGGTTAAAGCATGTGTGAGAAGTGCCCGACAAGAAGCAAAAACAATTATTATGCAAAATATGAATAACGAATGGGTAACTAAGGAAACAGAATGACTCATTCACAGAAAAAACAATATGAATTAGTCACTCTATTATTTCAATATACTTTCTGTGAGAGAACAGAGTGGATGTTGGAATGAATCCAGAAGAAAAAGAGCAGCGTTTCAACCCATTCGAGGGTTCGCCTCAAATCCCCTTTAGAAACAGTGCTCAAATTAGCATTAAAAACAATTTCACTTTCTCTTTTGAGGCATTCATCTAACAAGCTTTGCAAACATGTGTGTGTGTTTTCATTTGTTTGTGTGTGTGGTTTTGTATGTGTCTGTGTTTTTAATGTGTGTGTTTTAATGTGTGGATGGGTGTGCTTTCCTGTCTGTACGTGTGTGTGTGTGTGTGTACTACGCCTGTCCCTGTGTATGTTAGCCTTGCCAGGGCGTCATGGAGAACCGTCCGTGGGTGGAGGACGACACAACACTCCTGCATGGTGTTAGGCTAATGGATCAAAGCCTCATGATTTTCTGTTTACAGGAGAGACACAGCTGGAGTTTGTCACAGGCTGTGGGTATTCATTCCACACTAGAACGAGTCCTCTCACTGGCTCAGTGTGTGGTTGCCTGGTCAGTCTGTGAGTGTGTGTGGGGGTGTTTATGTCTAGATAATGGATCATGATTGTATTGTATTGGCAGCTGTATGACACAGAAGCCTGAGAGAAGGGACTGTGTGGGATATGTACCCTGGGTGTTGTGGAGACAGATAGAGAGGTAATTCGATACTCAAGACTATTATTATCATTGTCAATGCTGAAGCTATCTTGAACGGAGTACTAGACACTGATAAGACCGAGGCATGTGGATCAGGGTTAAATCAAAATGGCTGCGAAATGACAAAGAACTATTGTGCAACTTGTCTCTCTCCCTCCCTTTATTTTCAAACTCCAATTCACCCAGTCTCTCTCTCCACCTCTCTCTCTTTCTCTATATTTTTTTCCCCTCTCTGCCATCCATCTATCTCCCTCCATCTCTCTCTCTCACTCACTTTCTCCATCTCTCTCTCCCCCTCTCTTATGGTCCAGCAAGGTCAGCAGAATCTCCATTGATGAACAAAGGGTCTTTGAAGAGAACACCGAGTGCATTCCAACTACACTGGCCATGAAAGCAAATGGCCTCTACCACACAGGAAACAGCTCTCAGCGACGCAGCAGCTCAATAAACGGAACAGCGAGGATCCTGAACAAAACAGAACCCAGAACTGAAATGTTTAGTTTCAATCTCTAAGACGACGATTTGTTCTTGTCAGTTAGCCGGTTAGCAACAGAATCTCAACCACAAAGCGCTAACAAGTCAGAACATCAGCAACTACAACACAATTTCCGCCATGACCGTTGGAAATAACTTTAAAAGAGGAGTAAACTTGTGCATGAATTTTAGCCTGGAATATAGGGCATCGTTGTGTGCGGAACGTACCACTGCACGGTCTGGTAACTCCGTGCCTTTTCTCTAACGAACAATGGGTAGCATTCAGCGGTATTGTGTTGAGGACAGGACAGCAAGCCCGCACCCCTCTCGGCCTATGGCCGTAGGCAGGCCGCTTTCCTCTCCTCGAGCTCCGCTGCTAAACAGGAAGCGTCAGGTGTTTCCTTAAGATGACTCGTGGACAAAAGGTAATAATAATAACTTTTTAAGACCTCAATTGTTCATATAGAACAATGCGCGTAAAAGTCAGCTTGAATCATTTAGTCATTTAGCAGACGCTCTTATCCAGAGCGACTTACAGTAAGTACAGGGACATTCCCCCCGAGGCAAGTAGGGTGAAGTGCCTTGCCCAAGGACACAACGTCATTTGGCACGGCTGGGAATCGAACTGGCGACCTTCAGATTACTAGCCCGACTCCCTCACCGCTCAACCATCTGATTCCCCATTTTAAGACCTCAATTGTTCATATAGAACAATGCGCGTAAAAGTCAGCTTGAATCGGATGGATTGCTTTTTAAGATCAAGACAAGCAAACCGCCTTAAGCTTTGACAACAGGAAATGAAAACACAAGTTCAGCGGAACGGCATTTAGTCTAAAGGTCAACACTCAAAATATGTTCAGTGGCAACTTGAATCATGCTATACTGGGGTCAGATGGCTGAGCAGTCAGGGAATCGGGCTATTAATCAGAAGGTTGCCGGTTCGATTCCTGGCACTCACCCGACTTGCCTCGGGGGGAATGTCCCTGTAAGTCGCTCTAGATAAGAGTATCTGCTAAATGTAAATGCAATGCTATACTATTTGGTCAGTGGGGCCTTAAAACAGGTTCACACAGTACTGCTTTTGAAACAAACACTATTTTGGACCCATGAACACGCATATTCATTCCAGCACCTCAAAACTCCCCAAGACATGAACATTTACCCCAAAACGGCTCCCATCTTGTTTGGTTGGTTCGCGCAAGAAATCATCTCCTCGTGTTACATCTCAATCATTACCAGACCTCTCTTTCCCAGTTCAGCAACACTTCCCATGAAGAATTAACCACACGCTACATAATTTAGCGTTCAAGCTAAAGGCCTTTTACAAACAGGGATGGTGAGACGAGAGAATGGAACGTGATTTTACTCCATGGTGAGTCATGAGAAGATAGTGAGTCAGTACCAAGCAGACTTCAGAGAGCATTTCCCCTGCAGGGATTCTGGCTGGTTGATTGAAGGAGGACAACAGCCATTCAAGCTAACAGTAAGCAGTGTCCGACATGCATTCTGAGGCCAGTGCCCAAGTCATGGAATAAACTGTGACTGGGCACCACCTCAGCTGTGTAAACAATGAGTGAAGAAGCACATTTCACAGTCCACTATACCCTGGGGGTCTGTCTTTGAAGGCTTTTGTCTTAATACGTGAGGCCTTATAGAGGCTTGGGCTGTCATCGACACACACACACTCTGTCTCTGAGGTATGTGCTCTCGTCAGTAAGAGGTTCAGTCTCCCTGGTCTGTCTCTGGTCGCCAGCATCTCCAGTCGAGCCTGGTGTCACCTCTCTCTGCCTCACGGTCACTAACTAGGCCAGCCTCGCCGGAGACAAATATAGCAGCGTGTCTTCAACATGTTCTCATGCACTCTGGCAGATGTGACGGTACGAGAGCACGCCACCGCACAGGCAGACAGACAGACAGGCAAACCGACAGACAGGCAGGCAGACAAGACAGACAGACAGGCAGACAGGCAGGCAGGCAGTGTGTTCACGTACAGTATTATTGCGTGTGTGTGTTCATCAGACCTCTGGTGCCCCTACACCACACAGATAAGGGCACAGTGACCACAGCGAAGCCTGAAAAAGCTCCTTGCAGAGAAAACTGTCCCGTTTCGGACCACAGAGACGGGGCTGCCACCTGACGACTGAGATAACAACTCGACACAAAAGGACTGAGACATCACAGCTCTATTTCTGGACCATAAATCCTCCCACACGTTCTCTGGGAGCTAGGAGAAGAAAACCTTATTATCTTTTCATAAGCACTTTCTCCGCTTAACTATTTCTGCTCTCTCCTGAGCAGTAATCTGAAGGTTTTGGCAGGGGGGAGGGGGGGGGGGCTTCTTGCTAATGCAGAACTTTCAACAGCCTGGATTTGTCACAGCTATCTTCTTTTGTAGGCTTTACATGATTGACCTCTGAACCAACAGTTTAACAGCTATCTGCATGTACTGTACAGTACAGTATAGCACAGTACTGTATAGTATGGTTTAATACAGCATAGAATACCTCCAATAGGAGCATATGATACATGATACCTTCATAATTACTGGCCTCCCCACCCCAACCTCTCAAGACCTCAACAACAAAACCTTTCACGCAGGCCACGTATCATTAGACTTGAGTTATCCCTACGAGAATACATTTACATTTAGTCATTTAGCAGACGCTCTTATCCAGAGCGACTTACAGTAAGTACAGGGACTTTCCCCCGAAGTGCCTTGCCCAAGGTAACACAACGTCATTTTTTGGCACGGCCGGGAATCGAACTGGCAACCTTCAGATTACTAGCCCGACTCCCTCACCGCTCAGCCACCTGACTCCCTACAGACCACAGAATACAGACCATCCTACACTGCTGAACCGGTAGTTAAATGATCACGCTAATCAGCATCATGCATTCCAGACATCTCTTGCGCTGACCTGTCTCCGCAGCGGGGCCTTATGTCAGCTGTGGTGACAGCATCTCTATGTGATGTCATGGCTCAGTGGTAGAACGTTTGACGAGAGCAGATCAAGAGGTTGCAGGTTCGAATCCCGTTCGTGTGTTAAGCCATCTGCTGAACGAATGTGCTATTCTCTAAAGCTGTTACGCTCTATTAGGAAGATGGCATGGCAAGAAGAGAGCAGATGTCTTTTTATTATAAGACACTGTAATCCCCCGACACAGCATCTTTGCCTGACTAGAATGGAAGAGTTTTAGGGAAAAGGGTGTTTGGGTAAAGTGTAAAATACTGGAACACAAGGGCAAGAGTTCCATAACCACAGTAATAACTTACTGTATTAGTATTTAATGGGACAGAAAATGCTGAGCTGATGTGACTGTGCAACATGCATTGGTGGTTGAAGAACTTTATTGCTAGAGGTCTAAAAGCACAGCTGTGGTTCCTGAAGAACCCAGCGACTGTCTGTAAAAAAAATCTTCTTTTTGTGAGGTTCATCACAATATCGAAGTATCTACGATGGAGTTGAAGATAATGAAACCTTGAGGCAGTGCAAGTATGTGTGTGTGTGCGAAAGGAAGTGTGTATGTGAGTGTCAGAAAGTGTGATTTGGTGTGTGTGCGGGTGTGTGTGCGAGTGTGTGTGCGGGTGTGTGTGCGAGTGTGTGTGCGGGTGTGTGTGCGAGTGTGTGATTGGGTGTGTGTGCGAGTGTGACAGAAAGTGTGATTGGGTGTGTGCGGGTGTGTGTGCGGGTGTGTGTGCGAGTGTGTGATTGGGTGTGTGTGCGAGTGTGACAGAAAGTGTGATTGGGTGTGTGCGAGTGTGTCTGCGGGTGTGTCTGCGGGTGTGTGTGCGAGTGTGTGTGCGGGTGTGTGTGCGAGTGTGACAGAAAGTATGACGGTGTGTGTGTGTGTCTGGGTGTGAGAGATGTGTGATGGAGAAAAAGGGACAGAGAATATGAGAGATACAGAGCATACGTTTTAGTGTGTGTGTGTGTGTCTGTCAGTTAGAGTGTGTGTGTGAGTGCGAGCATGTGTGTGTGTTCAGTGCAACACAGTCACACCATGCTGACAAGGCTATATGCTCAGGGAGTAAGCAGGGCACAGAAGAGAATTAGTTTCCAGACATTAATTGGGTCACTTTGTTAATTATTCATCAGCACACACTATAATATCTCTTTTTAGAGAAATAAGGCAAGAACACAACAGCATGTTTCGTAGTGTTGTAGTAGAGTACAGTAGTGTATTTGCTGTAGAGTAACACAAAACGAGTTTCTCCATCGGTCGGTCTATAGTAACTCTGCTGCAGTAATAGTTAGAGACAGCGACAGACAGAAATAGACCACAGAAATGCATTCTGGGTAACCGTGGGACGAGCTACGTTTCTTCCACACCAACAAAACAATGGATTCACCCCTGCTTCTAACCCTGACGTGTCTGTGACGTCTGTGAGGGGGTTCTTTAACCAGCACAGACGCTGTTTTGGAAAGACGAGTCACGAGCGACCGTCTTTAAAATTGATGTTGTCGTTCGCTGCCGTGTTTAACATACCGGCCACATCTGCTGTCGCGATGCGTAACTTCAGATTGCGTAACGGCTCATTAGGAGAGCTTCTGGGGGCTGGGATTCCAATACGACATGACTGCACTCGTTTACGCTGTGATCATGGCTCAGAGGGCCCCTGCTGCAACTTTAATACTACTAATAATTTATCGCTTTAACGTATGAGTCTGCTCTGAAGACTGGTCTGTCTCGTCGACACCGTCTCCCCTGGCAGCAGTCTGGCCGCTTCCTTCAGGAGAAGTCACACTGTACATCCTACAGTTAGTCTCCTCACCAGTTGAGCAGACCTTCAGAAGTGTTTGATTATGCGGGAACAGTGGCAGGGGTATTCTCGAGTGTTCTGGAAGGTTCTGCAGTCTTTCACTCTGAGGTTTGGTATCCTATGTAGTTCTAGAATCTCAACATCCAGCTGTCGGATCCAGTGCACCTCTGGAGACATGGGCTCCTCTCGCAAGAGCTGTCACAGTGTGCAGAGGCTCCCTCTCCTCTCTTCTTCCTCTCTCCACACCTCCTCCCTTATCCTCTTCTCTCCTCCCCTTTCCCCTCCTCCTTTCAACTCTCCATGCTGTAACTGGTTCATTAGACCTGCTCAGAGCACTGACTGGCTGAAGGAGGGGGGTTTAATAAGCACTCTGAGTTTCAGACATTTGTCTCTGGGCAGCTAGGATTTCGCTGTGGAATTTCTAATAACCCCCGTCCCAATAAAGCAGTAAATAGGAGAACATCAAACAGACAAGCCTCTGGGGAACCTCTCCCTCTCCTCTCCCTCTCCCTCTCCTCTCCTCTCCTCTCCTCTCCTCTCCTCTCCCTCTCCCTCTCCTTTCCCTCTCCCTCTCCCTCTCCCTCTGCTATCGTCAGAGACAGGTATCTGCTATTGTGTGTGTGTGTCCTGTGTGTGTGTGTCCTGTGTGTGTGTGTGTGTGTGTGTGAGGTGCACGTTGCCTGCTTGAGGAGAAGGACTCACGTGACGACCAGCGAGGCGGTGAACAGCAGGCTGGAGAGGAGACCTCTCTGACAGTCTGCAGTTCTTCCTCTGCCGTTGGTGCATCTCCCCGCCACAGTTGTCACAGCAACGGCACATGCAGAAGAAGATGCCGACCAGGGGCAGGAGCAGGATGAAGACCAGGCCCAGCACCGCACAGACCAGGAAGCCGATCTCATAGTAGACCGCCTGGGGGGGGGGAGGGGGAAGGGAGGAGGAAAGGGAGGAGAGGAGGGGGAGGAGAAGGAGAGAGAGACAGGAGACGAAGAAAGACAGAGCAGAAGATGTACGTTAACCTTAACTGTGGAGAGGTTTGATTTGAAAGTGACCGGTCAGATTCAGTGATCCGTGAGACGCCCGGACACTGACCCTCCGCAGCAGCAACACGAGAAGCAGCTCTCTGCTCTGCAGTGTTACAAGAGCCAAAGTGAAGCACTGAGCCATGAGGGAAGGTAGCGAGACTAAACAGGATGTGATCAAACAACTCATTAGAGAACGGAGAAAAGGGATAGAGCTTCTAAAGCTAAAACACAAAACAGGTTATGATCAAGGGTACAGCTAGCTAGCTAGAGGGAGAGGTAGGGGGAGGAGGGGATGGCAGGGACAGTAAACAGAGACTAGTGATCTGAGTAAGTAACTCAACTCTAATGATTTTTTTCTGGACGTATTGTATTGATGTGAATGCATGGATTTGGGTAACCTGAGTACAACTAAGTGTTTTCTTTTTGGATTCATAGAATAAAATGGATCTTTTTTTAATGCATATTTATTTATTTAGTTAACATAAGTTAACTAAATAAGTTAAACTCCCCAGTTCCAAAACTGCAACATGAAAGCAAAATGGCCACCGATGGCAGTTTATCAACAACAGCTCCCACCTCTGTCATGTGCCGCAGCTGTCAAACTGATATCCTCCCATCCAACCCAACAGAGAGCTTTGAAATTGTGGAACAAGTGAATGAGTAATTCCTCCACCGTATGTAACATGTCACAAAGATGTTGGATGTATTGTGGATGTGAAGGGATCAAAGTGAGGCACTATCAGAGCTGGAGAATAGAGGGCCGACTCTCTCTGCCTCCCTCCTCTCTCTGCCTCCCTCCTCTCTCTGCCTCCCTCCTCTCTCTGCCTCCCTCCTCTCTCTGCCTCCCTCCTCTCTCTGCCTCCCCCCTCTCTCTGCCTCCCTCCTCTCTCTGCCTCCCCCCTCTCTCTGCCTCCCTCCTCTCTCTGCCTCTCTCTGCCTCCCTCCTCTCTCTGCCTCCCCCCTCTCTCTGCCTCCCTCACTGACACACTAATCCTAATCTCTGTAAGAAGTCAAAGACCCTCGTCTGGTACAGAGACCCGGGGCTCTGCCGTTTAACACCACTGCTCCTAAAGGTGGCTTCTCTCGCTCTCACTCTCACACACTCTCTGTCACACTCTCTCTCTCACACTCTCTCTCTCACACTCTCTCTCTCACACTCTCTCTCACACTCTCACTCTATCTGTAACTCCCTCTCTCTCTCTCTCTCTCTCTCTCTCTCTCTCTCTCTCTCTCTCTCTCACTCACTCACTGTCTCTCTCTTTCTCACACTCTCTCTATCTCTGTAACTCCTCTCTCTCTCTCTCTCTCTCACTCTCACACTCTCTCTCTCTCTCTCTCTCTCACTCTCACACTCTCTCTCTCACACTCTCTCTCTCACTCTCACTCTCACACACTCACTCTCACACTCTCTCTCTCACACACTCTCTCTCACACACTCTCTCTCACACTCTCTCTCACACTCTCTCTCTCACACTCTCTCTCTCACACTCTCTCTCTCACACTCTCTTTCTCTCTGTCTTTTCCTCTTTGTCTGTATCGGCAGCAGGATAAACCCTCCTCCTTCAGGGCACCTCTTGGGCTCAGGGACAGGTAGCAGGTAGGTCACAGATAGTGATGATGACGCTAAACTGCCAAGCCTGTCAAATCCTCACACTCTGTCAATAATCCCCTCACGCTGAGAAGTGCCCTCCGATGGACGTCCTTTGTCACGGTGGAGGGAAGCCACCATGACGACGTGTACAATGATACCCGTATCAGTTTTTGAATCATGTCGGTCCGATGTGCTCTGGGAAGGTGATATATGAGAGTGTATATTAGGTGTGACAGTTCTTCTCGTCGAGGTGTCTTGGGAGTTTTGGTCACATCAGCGATAGCAGGATCCAGGGAGTGTGTGTGGGTCAAGCTGGCTGAAGGTGTTTGAGGGTTTAGGTTGGTTAAAGGTTCTGATCTGTGGGCATCTGTGAAGAACTCTTTGACACGTAAACAGAGCTGAACAAATATGATGTTATTTTGAAACGTCTAACCACTGAATGAAGTTATTTCTAGGACACACCAGGGAGGCTATTTAGACGCAGGGATCGGGTGAGCTAGAGGGATGGGAGGAGGGATGAGAGGGCAGGGAGGAGGGCAGGGAGGAGGGCAGGGAGGAGGGCAGGGAGGAGGGCAGGGAGGAGGGCAGGGAGGGCAGGGAGGATGGCAGGGAGGGCAGGGAGGAGGGCAGGGAGGGCAGGGAGGAGGGCAGGGAGGGGGGCAGGGAGGTCAGGGGGGGCAGGGAGGAGGGCAGGGAAAGAGGGACTGGATGATACAGCAGGATGGGGGATAGGCTGGTTGTACTGACACATGACGTGCAGACTTTACCTGGAGTGTCAGCACTATGTTTTCTGGCTGAACGGGCCAGATCGGATGAAGAGAACATGCAGAAGACAGAGGCAATGCAGAGTCAAGAACGAGCAAAGCCGTCAACCAAACACTTGTGGATGAAACAGAAAACAAAATTAAATAAAAAAGAACAGACTGTCATGCATTCTGTCTCCAGTGTTAAGAACACTTAGATGGTGATTTTATATTTAAAACAACCATCCACCTGAAGATTTAGAACATGTGTCTGATGTTGCAGAAAAGATTTCTGTTCTGCCTGCAAAACTTTCTTAACAGTTTATTTTGTTGTTTTGGTGAAAGGTCTACAGATCTTCAAAGCAAATGTCTTGTTAATTAAAGTTGTTTATGAGAAAAACACACAAATGATTTCTCTCTCTGTTTTCGAACACAGCGCCAGCAGCAATTATCATTGTTTATAACAGTGCTAAAACAAAAGATTGCTGGCTTAGGCTTCCACTAGCAATTAACAGGTTGCTTCAGAATATAGATACGTTTCAGCCAAATCCAGACCTTCGATAAAATGCGTCATTTCGATGTCATAAATACAGTAAAAGGAATAGCATACAGTGAGAAAGTGAGAGTAAAAATGCACAAATTCACACTATCAGGCATTCACACACACACTCTCTCTCTCTCTATCACACACACACACAGACTGTTACCTTCTGATACTCTGACTGGATGCCTCCAAACCTTTCCTTGGCGAATTTGACGATGAGATCTGAAACGACAGACAGGAAGCAACCCCAGAGTGAGACACCTCTCCGAACACCTCAGTCTACCCAGACAGCACCGCACCACACAGATGTTCACAACTCCAACTGTGAGCAACAGCTCACCTCTAAAATAAATTGTGGGTTGGTGACAAACATTACAGTACCGCAGATTCCACGCTCTGGTGCCGTATAGACCAACGTAAAAAGTCTATTTTGTAACTTACAATAAACTGTTTCCTCGGGAGAGGGCGTGAAAAGCTACTCGGTGTCGAAGCAGTTCAAACACAGCTATGACTGTGACGTTATTTATGTGACACGGTACATGGAAGGGAATACAGCGTCATCTTCCATCCTGAGTGAGTGTGTGTAGGTGTGTGTGTGTTGGTATATGTGTGAGTGTGTGTGTGTGTGTGTCATATGGAAGCGAGAGGTAGACAGTAAGTGACGAGCAGCGTTCCTCCTGCAGCAGAGGTGTTCATATCTCAGCTCTGGATGATGACAGACGGCGCAACACTGCTGAAAGGCAGACAGACGCCAGGATGAGAGGCAGACAGACAGGCAGAAAGACAGGCAGGCAGATGAAAGGTAGACAGAGGCAGATGAGAGGCAGAGGTAGATGAGGCAGAAGAGGGATATACAGAAGCAGAAAAGGAAACAGAGGCAGAGAGAGAGAGAGAGACACTGAGAAGCAGGGAAAGGCAGATGAGGTAGAGAGGTAAATTAGAGGCAGATAGAGACAGGGGTAGAGAGAAACAGAGGCAGACAAGTGTCTGTTATCTCGTTACAATGCAGGACTTCCACAGGAAAGAATGGATGAAAAGTGCTAAAGTAGACGTACAGCACTGAGAAGATAATCTTTGACAGGAACTTTGGGGGGGGGGGGGCTGAGACGAAACATCTATTATTCAAAAGATGAAGTTTGTGAAGAGATTGTCCCTTAAGGCCTCTCCTGTACCCAATTATTCCTCATAGAAGATGAGCACCATTATCATGTGTCTCCTGGAATACCTTTGTCTTGACATTGAATTACTTTGAAATACAGTAAGAGCTCTTACTGTATTTCAAAGTAACCCAACTTTATAAGTAACCCAACCGAATAATTCTTAGAGAAGAAAACAATATAAAGTTGCTATACTATCTGAGTAGGCAGTTCAACCCAAAACGTTTTAATAAACTATTAAACATATCAATATATTTTTTTGCCGATACTGAAAACTATTACAACCAACTCAGACAACCTGTGACAATACATAAAACATGATACTGGGTTAAAGATCCTGTAAAGTGGACCTGAAAACGAGTTTTAAGTTCACCACACCACAGAATAATGTGTTATTAACTACCCATCCAAATTCGAATGAAAAGCTTAATCGTGAAAAGCAGCAGGGGTATAGGGCCTGTCTCCGGGTCGATACGATCGCTACAGAGCAGGGTCTAAACCCCTGCTGCTAGCCAGCTAACGGGATTAGCCCAAGCTAACTTCACTATCCCAACACACACTGACCTTTCCCTCAGTAACCGTACGATGGGGCGCCGTAGCCATCTTTCTCCGCTGACAGTTTCCTAAGAATCTGTTCGGCAGTCTAACTTTACCCACACGGAAAGGACGGCGTGTCATCGTCCGGTCAGTATCTAACGTTACTCATAATATCACCAAGCCTGGCAACCTTCGAAACGGCTTTCAACACCGCTCATCACATTTACATTTCATTCAACCTGCAGACGCTTTTATCCACTGCGACTTAAAAATAGGAGGCTTGCTGTCGAGGTAACAGCTTTGCTGTGTTTTGGGGTCGGGAGTAACAGTGATACTGGAGACTTGACAGAGAAGAGACAGACGGGGGTCAGGATACTTTTGACTTTGTGCTTTTCTTATTACCTGTCAACCTCTCTTTGAGCTGTGGTTCTGGAAACCTAGCTGACCTGGTTTGAACAGCGAGCCTGAATTCCCTTAGCCCTGGCGGATGTAAACAGTCCAGTCGGCGCAACGGTAAACAAAAGAAAGGTGTCTATCACTGCAGCACGCAGGAAAGCAAGACCCGGGGTCTTCACGGAACCTTCCGGACTGCAAGCAAGCTCCTGTTTCATCATTAATGAAACCCCGAGTGGTGAGATATCTAGGACAGACATACTAGTAGCTGTCCTCTTCCATTGTTCTAGTTCTGGAGAGCGTCTATGATCCGTGTGACCTCCTATTACAACATTCATAACCGATAGATTTAGGGTGGGAGCCACCTGTTGATGAGAGGAAGGGTTCTGTGAGGTGTGGATTTCAGACCATGAAGGATGATGCAGCATCTCTCAAAAAGGGGTACTGGAAGTCTCAACTGACCGCCTCAACTGAGTGTCAACAACTGGTCTTGTCTTTCCACAATGATGTCGTTCCCTTCCTCACACTCCCTTTGTCTTAACCAAGCTCTACAGTACGTGTATCTCTTTCAAACTACAACCCTGCATCTTCAACATCATCTTACAGTAAGTGGTGGGTGGTTATTGAGGCTACAATCTGATGTTACAAGGTGGTTCAGGGGAGGAGGTAAAGACATACCAGTAAAGCTCGTCTTTTCCCTTACCGTCGAACAATGAGATGAGGAATGTGTGTCTGTGAATGAGTGAGTGTGTGAATATGTGTGCCAGGGGGAGGCTAGTGATAATGAGCCACTGTCAGGAAGCACAGCGAGAGACAGAGAGAGAGAGAGAGGGAGAGAGAGAGAGAGGGAGAGGGAGAGAGAAAGCGACAGAGAGGGGGACAGAAAGAGAGAGTGAAAATGACAGTGAGATGGAGAGAGACAGTGAAAGCGACTGTATGAGAGGGGAGAGAAAGAGAGAGAGAGAGCAAGAGAGAGGGGGAGAGAGAGAGAGGGGGGGAGAGAGAGAGAGAGGGAAAGAGAGAGAGGGGGAGAGAGAAAGCGACAGAGAGGGGGACAGAAAGAGAGAGTGAAAATGACAGTGAGATGGAGAGAGACAGTGAAAGCGACTGTATGAGAGGGGAGAGAAAGAGAGAGAGAGAGGGGGAGAGAGAGGGTGAATGGTAAAAGGGTGAAAGGAAGCGGGAGAGAAAGGGAGAGAGCGAGCGGAGAGAAAGGACAGTGGACAAGCCTGGGCAGAGTGACTAGAGGAGTCTAATGTGTCCATCGCTGAAAACTCCTGCATTCACACTGATTAGGTTTCCCACCCACGACACGTCTCTCTGTCTCCGTAACGCTATCTCTGTTAGCCCCCCCCCTCCACCCCCCCCCTTACCTCTGGAAGCCAGCTAGCCCCCACCCCCCTGTAAGACCCAGAGACGGATGCTTTTAACTGCCATGGTGATAAGACTTCTTCTCTTCTTCTCTGCTTTTGAGTGGAGATGAAGAGAAAGAGACAGAGAGAGAGAAAGAGGGAAGGAGAGAGAGAGAGAGGAAAGACAAAGAGAACCTGGCATGATAAATATTTCACTGGGAGATTTCCCTGTGGTAACCCCCCTTCAAATACACCGCCAAGAATCCAATACAGACTGAAGCTGTCTCATTTCTGCAGGGTTTCTCTCTGAAGAAGTTTCAAGAAGCTGGATCTTTCCGAGAGATGGATGGATCTTTGGATCGTTAAAGTATCTGAGTGTCGCCACCGGCAACGCCTCCAACGAAGACCTTCAGTGACATTTCACTTCCGAAACCCGTTTCACATTGTTGTTCCTCCTTATCAGTCAGCTAGTTAGGGGCATTCTCATTGACTTAGACCAAGGGTTATCTGACAACTAAGGAGCCGTACGTCACTCCGAATCGCGATCCTCAAATCGAATGCACCAAACTACGGATCGCCACAAACGACAACACAGCGTCAGGAGCTGGAGGACGCGAGCCAGGAGAGAGCGACTTTCATGTCGCTGCGTTCTGATAGGATCTCTCCTGCCACCCACAGTGCAGTGTTAATCCTGTCAGCAACCCTCTGGGTGCCCATGTAAAACACAGCGATTAGCACTGTGGTTTAATTGATTTGACTGAATGTTCGATCCTACGCACAGGGAGATAGAAATAATACAAGTTAGCAACACTCAGCAGAGCTGCACATTGTCTTGGAGGATTAAGCCCCGCAGACAGAATCTTCGGATGAATATACATCCTTAATAGCATTAATGCTCGCCACGCTAATGAAACTGTAGCGCAAGGCACAAAATGTCTGCCACGGGTCACCAGCATGGGCGGAGGAAGTGAGACATGCAGTGATGAGATGTGTAAGTTAGTAGCCTACAGTACAGGGCTGAGGATATATAAGGTAGAACCACCATGATGCTTCATTTGTAGACTGTTGAGGAAGACAGAGGGGAGAGAGAGAGAGAGAGAGAGAGGAGAGAGAGAGAGAGGGAGAGGGAGAGAGAGAGGGTGGGGGGGTGAGGGGAGACAACACTGTAACGAGGGATGAATGTTCGAGGACACGAACTAACCCAATTATTTACACAGTTGCAGAAAGAGTGTCTGAGTGTGTTTGTTTGAGGAGAGAAAGAGAGAGGAGGAGGAAAACTGAAATGCTCTCAAAAAAGGGGGAGTTAAATGTATATATAGAGAGAGCGAGAGAGAGGAAGAGCGAGAGAGAATCTGGCATGTCAAGGCCTGGCCACGCATCCTGCAACATTTTGGGAGCAGTATTTACATATGGAGCATCTGTGACAGATATGGACTTGAGACTGAATGAAGAGGGGGGTGTGGGAAACGTTTAAGTTACCAAAAATAAATAAATAAAACTCCCAGCAGCACCGATAAAACTAATTTCACCCCTGCTAAACCCTCCTCTGCAGTCTGGGAGGACACCCGTGGATAACAGGATTGTAAAAACTGAGTATCTGCGAGGTACATTTTCACGACACGCTTGCTCAGTCCCTCTGCGCTCGCAGCAGAAAGTAGACAGCGGCGGGACAGACAGGCACGCCAAGCGGCTGCGTTCTTCATGACAAAGCTATCAGCGAGCTAGCAGAGCCCAAACTTCAGTAAACACTATACCTGGCTAGCGGCTCCAATTATCTGCTAACATGGCAGACAAGAGTCGCAAAACTGGTCCAATACTGGTCGGTGCTGGCGTGGGCGCAAGTTCTATGCTTTTGATCATTTTTTGTAATGTTCGATGAACTAGAAACTATTCTGGATCAACGAGACACCGCCACTATGCTATACAAACACAGACTGTCGAATCAGTCACACGCTGATGTGATATTCAAGGACACAGGGAAGATATCGAGCCGTGGGTCAGAGTATAAGAAAATAAAAAGATTATGTTCTGCTCTGTGTGACCTGAGAAAGACAGGAGAAAGTTAACCCTCATCCTTTAACCACAGGTTGCTAGGGAGACAGGAATCCCTCGTGACGATCATAGCCAAAACTGGTCTTAGTGCCTGGAAGATGAAGGCGAGAGGATTGCTATCTTCTTTCAAGAGCTTCCAGAGCAGCGTCTTAATAAAAAAGGTATTAAGTATTTTGGGAAAGACGACCATGATAACCCACAGCGAAAAAATATAACCCAGCCGTCTCCATTAGACAGGTTACCATGAGGACTGAGAGGGAAAGACGAAATTCGCTTTGAGGATATGTTTTGTTACGTTTTTATTACACAGATAAAAATACTGGGGTGGTGAGAGTGTGTGTGTGTGGTCATGTGACTAGGCAGTGTGTGTGTGCACTGGAGGCAGCTGAGACCATCACCAACAGAGAAGGCAGCTTGAGGTTTAGTCAGCGTGAACACACTCTCTCTGCTCAGCCCCAACACACACAGTCCAGTTCCCTACTGTACCACACAGTCACACTGACACACACACACAAGCCCACACACACACACACACAAGCCCACACACACACACACACACACAAGCCCACACACCTTTATGGACCTACAGCCTACACCACATAGACTCACCCCAGAGACCAGGACAGGTTCAAAAGTAAAATTGGGTAAACACTTTACTTTACTTACTTTTAGTCATTTAGCAGACGCTCTTATCCAGAGCGACTTACAGTAAGTACAGGGACATTCCCCCCGAGGCAAGTAGGGTGAAGTGCCTTGCCCAAGGACACAACGTCATTTGGCACGGCGGGGAATCGATCCGGCGACCTTCTGATTACTAGCCCGACTCCCTCACCGCTCAGCCATCTGACTCCCTGACTCCATCGTTCACAACGATGGTTCGTTGTGAACCTTTGGGTCATTTGACCCGAAGGCAGCACAAGAGTTAAGAAGGTATTGTTGCTCTTTGAGGAGACGTTTTATTAACTTAACATTCATTTGTCCAAATAGTATAAACCTGATCTGTCTTTAACCTAACCCCTGCTGGTGACGGGTTAAAAAGGACTTTTAAAACGTTTGAAGGAAAGTGATCTAATTAGTCCCCTTCTTAGCTATGTCTGCAGCGTCGTACTCCCAAGCCAAGCTAAGTATCATGAAGCTACTTCTGTCTACGGAGCACAGACGTGTACTGAGACACACTAGACACAATCCCCGATCAAGCTTAGAGAGGCTGAGACCGAGCGGGCGCAGCCGCGATGACGGACACACAAGCTCTCGGAAGGCCTGACAGATCCTCGGCGTGAGCTAAATCTGACTGTCCCTGAGACAGGCTGGGCTGGGCCGTCTGCGCACGGCCTCCCAGAGGCAGGGAGGCAGGGGGACATGAGAGGCAGAGGCAGGGGGAGGCAGGAGGAAAGAATGCAGGAAGTGGCCCGAGACGGATTCGAACCCAGGCCCCTGCATTAAGCAAATTAGCCTACGGTACACCCTCTTACCCGGAGGTAACCTCACCTGGCTCACCTGGGTAACAAAACTAAATTGATTTGGACACATTTCCAATTTCCCACTGGAAATCATCAGTGTGGTTTTTAATTTTTTACCACCGGACAACCGACCCGGCCCTGCCCTGCCCTGCCCTGCTCCCCCTCCCGCTCCCGTACTGAGGCCACCACAGCCTGCTCGTCACCCCCGAGCGCCCAGCGACCGCTCCGAGAGGACTGGAGACGTCCCGGGGCTGGCAAGAACACAGCGAGGCCCTGCAGGGGGCTCCTCGCTGGGGCACAGCTGCAGACACAGCTCACCCCGGCCCCCCGTGCCGGCCCCCCGTTCCAGCCCCCAGGGGGCACGGCGGTGCCCAGCCAGTGGAGCTGAAGGATGGGGGAGATGCATCACTTGCCATCCGTTCACCAGGAGCTAGCCTGGGCACCCGGCTTCCCAGCCCTGACCCACATATGACCACCACAAGAGACAGCTCAGACCTCTGTGGTGAGGCAGATCTCTCTCTCTCTACTCTATGTATCTATATCTGTGTATCTATGTATCTCTCTCTCTCTATATATATACTGTATATATTGTTTCTCTCTCTCTCTCCCTCTCCCACACATTAGCTGTTGTGTTCTTTGATTACATCACTTCCTCCTTGCGTGCACGTACCATATCTCTATCCATGTTCCGCTCTCGTTCACTTTAGTCTGCAAACTTACAGTAGTGAACCTTGTTTTATATATTTTTGGAAGCTGTGGTATTCGTTCCTCATGGGTGTTCTCCATGTTATCTCCCTGCAGGTTTGTATCCCTTCTCTCTTTCAGCTCTGGTAGAAAAGACCCGGTGTCAAGGCTGGCCTTATAGCATTACCTTCAGCCTTCTGAAAGAGCCGGCTATCTTAATGCCACTTCCCTTATCGTGTGCAATGTCCGCGCTCTGCTAGTATGCCAGTGCTTTAGTAAAAGGCAAGCTTGATGAGATCCAGCACTTGCTTCTTGGATCAGGGTTTCAGGAAATGCCTTTTCTGTGTCATTTAATCAATGTGTGTGCCCTCCTTTAAAGAGCATGCTTCAACGCATGGGATCGGGAGACTGAGTGAGTGGTCATTCAGATCGTTGGGGAGGGAGGGGGGAGAGGAAGTGGGAGGGAGGAGGGAGGGTAGAGCGTTACGCAACACATATTCCAGGGGGCAATTAAGAGTCTCTCAGCGCTGCCTGAGTTGAGTTCTTTGTCTTGGCTCTTTGGTGAAATCCCTTCCAGACCGGTGCGAAAAAGAATGTAGCTTCTCCAAAAATAAGCACTTCTTTCATCGGGGGGCGATCTTCCCCTCTGGAGAACGATACACCTGCAGGGGTTCCGTCTCGTCTGCAGGGGTTCCGTCTCGTCTCCTGTAATACCGCACTGATGTGGAGCGCTAACGCAGAAGCAAAGCCCTCCTCGCTGGGGGTTTGAAAAAAAGGCTGTGCATCAGCCTGTCTGAGAGTGTTAATCTTGAATTCTCTTGCGCTGGCTTAAGTTGTGCAAGAAATGACTGGGATATTGTTAATGATACAGCCCAGTGGAGACGTACTCTGCCTTAAAGCTGCTTAGAGAGGTTGTGAGGCGTCGTTAGAACTGAATGTGTTTGTGAGACATGTTTTTTAACATGTCACTTCTCACTGACGAAACTCGTCAGTGAGAAGGTGGTTCGACCTGGCTTTATCTGTGGTGTGCAGGAAGAACATAGTGTTCATCCCGAATTTTACGATCTAAGAGCTCAATAAAAGAATAATAAATGTTATGAGTCACCATTTAGACTAAGCCTTGCCATTGAGCCACTGCAAAATGTGTCAGACAAACCTAATGTTGTTGGATGCTCTTGGACATCTTGTTGTTGGTTTTGCCAAACTATGTTGTGGTGACCAGCAGTCTTCTAGACAGACATCTTCAGCACTGCAGTAGACCTGTAAGTCTCTGATGGTCTCTAAAGGGCTTGTTGATGCGTACATCGTCTCTTAGAGATATCAGGTGGCAATCTGGAACCAGCTGTCCAGTCGTCGAGTATGAATGAATGTCTTCATGCCTCGCACACCCTACAGCATTCATTTTTTTAAAGAAAAAGGCTCAAAGTGGCTTAAAACAACCACATTAATCTTTTCTTCCTGCGTTTCATTACGAAATCAATGGTGTGGAACTGACAGGGGCCGAGCACATAATTACAGGCCAGGAACAATTACAGAAAACAACTGATCTATTCCTGCTCAGTTTTACATAACGATGCGGATCAGCTTCACAGCAGTCTAGAAGGTACCTTCATGGTATTTTCAGTTTAATCTGAGAGCTGACGCGAGCCACATGTATCACACAACAGGCCCAGCACACGTTATGGAATATGTACATATGTACGAAATCAGCACCACCCTGACAGGGAGAATGTCGAGGCCTACTTAGCTTTGTGACAGAGTGACACTTTGCTCCAGGCGTTCATATGGTATTGGGTTATGTGTGTGTGTGTGCGTGTGGTCTGTGTATGTTTGTGTGCTGTTTGTGTTATGTGTGTCTATGTGGTGTGTCTGTGTGTACGTGTGTACATGTGTGTGTGGAGAGGTATGGGGGTGGGGAGTGGGGGTAATTCTATGCTCATGGATGACCTGGGGTATTATTACGCTACGGGCTTCACAGTCACCACGCTGACGTGACAGTGTGTGACAGTAAGGACCAGAGAAACCGTGCCACATATGAAAATCTTCCAGAAATTGTGCTGCTTTGAGCCTGGGCATGAAAGCAGGTTTAAAGTGTAAAAGTAAACGAATGTATCCATTTAGCAGACTGTCCAAATTCATTTAGTGCTTTCATCCAAAGCGACATACAGCGCAGGGAGGCGGATTTGAACCTGTGACCTCTCCTCTTTACCACCGAGCTATAGCCAGTCTCACACGCACTTCCATCCAGTTTTGTCGGATGCTCTGTAGTTCCGTTACGCCAAAACATGTGGTGGTGACTGGCAGTCTTCCAGACAGGCCTTACATTTACATTTAGTCATTTAGCAGACGCTCTTATCCAGAGCGACTTACAGTAAGTACAGGGACATTCCCCCCCAAGGCAAGTAGGGTGAAGTGCCTTGCCCAAGGACACAACGTAATTTTGCACGGCCGGGAATCGAACCGGCAACCTTCTGATTATTAGCCCGCTTCCCTAACCGCTCAGCCATCTGACTCCCTTGGTACAACCATGGCAGGAAGACGTCTTCAGCACTGCAGAACAGCTCAGTCGTCTCTAACAGCCTTTACAGGCCTGTAATGCATAGATCACAGTGAGCTTGTAAAAACCGAGTAGGCTAATGGACTCTATTGTACAAAATTGTGGTTGGATGACATCTACAATCCGTAATGGCTTGTAAAGGTCTTTAATGCATTACTTAGCTAGTGAAATAGACTGGATTTAAGGACGTTATATTTGACAAGTGTACTGTACAGTATATCGGTCATCCAGTCTTGGTTAAAGGCAGATTGACTCAAAAGGCAACCTCTTGCTTACTAACACGGACGGAAATCAGATTCCAATCTGCCTTTAAATAGTTATCCCGAAAAGCAAATGGCACGGTTTGAGGCAATGTTGAAAGAGCAGGCTGTTTTCGTTTCTTGTTTTTTTTCTGTGAGCAGTCAGTTTGTATTTTGCTGAGTGTACTTAAAGACTGGCCTGTTGTCTGACCAGTGTCTATGAACGGCAGATAGACTGCTAGCAAACTAGGCTGAAAATCAAGTCCTCATTACTTAGCTTGGATCCTAACAGTTGACCCCTCAAAGGACCTCTAGCACACTGGAAAACTGGTCTCCTAAAACTGCTACATAGCCTCCAAACTCATAGCTCACACGCCACCATAGAGCGTTAGCGCATTAGCTAGTATGTAGGGCAATGTTTGACATCAAAATACATCCGCTGTGATGTCTGCTGCTATTTCTCTGGAAACGGTTCCATGTCCTTAACCTTGTGGCTGGTTCCAGGCGGGCTGCCAAATCAATATTACACCTGTCACAGTTTCGGAGGAAGCTGGGAAGGCAAACAGACGTGGAAAATCGAGACACAAATGAGAAAACCTTCAATTTGTCACTGAGGACTTTTCAACAACGACGCGCATTACTGTGGTTAGCATAATCCGCCTAGCCTTACACTGACAGCTTCGTAATGCTACAGAGAATTTGTTTTAATGCCACTGAGAATGTGCCGCCTGTAGGATAGATAATTTACGTTCTGATGACGTCACCCAGACTCCAGAATCTCCCGCTTTTTCCTTTGAAAGAAAAGTTTGTCTATGGCGACAAATAAATTACAAAAAAATCTAACTGACAAACATACTAATGCTATTTCCCAGCCTCTCGGAAGAAGAAAACATTGACTAACACCAATAAAAACGTTAATATAGCCTAATACGTATCCTATTTTAACCTTGTAATGTGTGACCCAGCATGAGTGGACAGGCATCACCCATGATCTTCTCTAATCATACACACTAACTGGCCTGTATGACAGACAATATGAGACCCAATCGATATTGATGCACTGAGTTTCAACCCTGCACGACTGTGCCGGTCCAACAAGGTTTCTCCCGAGCCTATCAAAACGGGTCTGACAGATTGCTGGATTATCATTCTAAATCTCCATGCTTGCGTTTTATTGGTTCATTAATTAATTGTCATATGGCTGTCACTCTGCTTGTTGTGGGGAAACCACAGTGTAAAGACAGAACCGATGTAATTAGAATTTCCCTTGATCATGACCCGAACTCTAATCATGATCAACCATGCCCGAATGTTTAAATACCAAATTAGTCATGCACGCTAAATCATGTTGATGTGATTGGGGTATTGAATTCAATGTTTATAGGAACACTTCCAGTGTGCTCGGTGACTAATTTTAGGATTGGCTATAGACATCAGTCTGGTAGATCACATCTGACATGTAATTGTAGGCAGGGGCGATTCTAGGATCAGACCTTTAGGGGCACTCAGCCCCCAATGAGAATGTGACACGAATACAGTGCCTTGCAAAGGTGCTAAACCCCCTTGCTAATAAATCCCTAATTTCACTGGATAACAGTTAATTCATTTGTATTATTATACAAAATATTGAATGAATGAAAAAAGTAAGGATGTCCCTTTCTTCATGAACTACCAGCATCAAATGATAAACAATAATATATATATATATATATATATATATTTTAGGGGTGCTGAGATGAAATTTAGGGGTGCTTGAGCACCCCTAAAAAGGGTATAAAATCGCCACTGATTGTAGGCTAACTGTTTGATGAAACAAACTCTTGAAACTCCATTGACCGAACATTATGAGAACTTCGTATGACAAGGAAGCTTTTGACAAACTGGAATATAAAACCGCGGTACCATATGGCCCTCCGGATTATGGGATTACCTAATTAGCAAGGTGACCCTAGTAGCCACTGTAATCTGTATGTTTTTTTCAATTTACTATGAACACAGACATATTGATGATGACTGAACCAATAGGCCTAGTTCTCATTCTACTTTAGGCACACCGTATTTTTGTTTGGAGAAGGTTAGCCTTAATTGCATTAAATGCCGAACCAGCTCCAATCAGTAATCGGTAATCCCTCTCGGTCCACATTGGTGGATGACGTTTTCTGGAGCACCGGTTGTCTGTTAAGTGACCAGTGGCCACCTGATAGTCAGCGAGGGTGCTTATTTGAAATTCGGACACTGTTCAACCACAGGCGACCTCTTTCTAGACAGGTTTATGAACTTGCAACTAATGTTGCAGACATGCACTGCTGTTGTTGCATTCAGTGGACTGTGAAATCCATCTGAATCTCATTTAAAATATCTGCAACGAAATGCATTTTAACATGGCGACTGTTCCAAGACCTAAAACATGTCACAAATAACATTTATGGACTCTGTAATAGTGGCACTCCATGCCTTATTATGTCTCAAATCGTTATAGCTACAAGAAAACATTTGGGACAGCTACGTTCCGGTTCAGACCGAGATTGCACTAACGACTCGTTGCTTACCTTCAGGGAAAGGGTTGGGCTGCACAACGTAAAGGAACGCGTGCACCATGTGGAACAGTATCCCTATTACTCCCGGTTCGTAATAGGCCATGGTCTCGTAAACTCCCGAGGGGACATAACCAAAATCCAACTTTTCCGACGTTGGATGTTTACGGGGCTCCGTTTCTTGCAGGAGTTCGCAGGACGTTAGTCCGCAAAAGAGGAGAATGAGACCGGGTTTCCACATCGCGTCAAGTGCAAGGCTTAAAGTAAACGGGAAACGCAGATTACTGGGGAGATATATAGAAAAATCGCTAGTTTCTTATGTCTACAGAGGCAAGGAAATAAGAGGAAATGCGGGGGACGAAAGCAGTGCCAAAATGGATGGACTACAGGTTAAGTCCTGCTGCCTGCTGAAGAATTCGTGATAATCATCATTCCCACGGTCATGTGGCTCCTCAGAAGGACGCAAGACAGGCGCTTCTTCCCTCCGTTCCTCTACAAGGTCTCCTCCTGCAAGATAACACCGAGTGTCGACTTGGCTCGCGCAGCATCTGTGCGAGGAGGCGCGGGAACAGTTGGCCGCGCGAGAGAGTGTGCGTATACGCGCGCCGCCGCTCTACTTGCTGTGAGGCCCGGGATACTGTCTGGTCCAATGGGAAGCGCTCCTCCTGTCGGGTGAGGGAGGATGAACCATTACACATACTATAGGCCTACATTGTTTACAGTGAAGGATATTAATACGGGAAACGATTCTTTAAAAGAATATACGAATAAAAATAAAGTTTAATAACTGTAGAGTATTCCCAATGAACATATTAGGCTCTATTGTATGAAGTAGGGCGTCCAAGATCTTGTTTTGACCTACCCCGTGCCCAGAGAATGAGAAAACAAAGGACAATTCCCAAAAGCCCCTGAAATGAATAGGCCTGCCTACTCCACTGAATTCCACATCAACAGATGCCAAAATGGCCTCTCTTTCTGGCTGCCCCCTTCATCACAGGTGTTCAGTGTCCTTTCAACCTTCACCCCCCTGAGGGGAAGGAAGGATACGATATACCTGGGGTAGGCCGCAGACACAGGACCTGTGATTGGTGGAGCGGAGCCCGGCTAAGCTCACACCCAGCCGGGCACAATGAGGTCCTTGTTGCTCTCCCACCCTGAGGCCAGGGCCTCTGGATGGGGGCCTCTGGACGCAGGATC